>JANZXP010133020.1:0-15553 GCA_027576715.1 Erythroxylum flavicans
TCATTGGGAAAAACAGCTCAGTTGCATGGTCGCTAGGCTCCTTTGGTGGGAAAAACAGCCCGTTGGCACAGTCACTAGGCTCCTTCAGTGGGAAAAACAGCCCGTTGGAACAGGTTCAGTTGGCAAAACAGCCCGCTGGCACAATTTCTAGGCATCTTCGGTGGAAAAATAGCTCATTAGGCCCCATGATGGGCAAAACAGTCCGTTGGAATGATTGCTAGGCACCTTCGGTGGGCAAAACAACCAGTTGGCACGTTCGCTAGGCACCTTCGGTGGAAAAACAGATCGTTGGGCACCTTGGGTGGGTGAAACAACCCGTTGGCACGTTCCCTAGGTGCCTTTGATGGGAAAAATAGTCTGTTGGCATAGCTTTAGAGGGCAAAATAGTCGGTTGACACAGTCGTTAAGAACCTTCGGTGGGAAAAATAGCCCGTTAGCACGGCTTCGGTGGGCAAAACAGCCTGTTGGCATAGTCGACAGGCACCTTTGGTGGGAAAAATAGCACGTTGAGCACCTTCGGAGGGCAAAACAGCCCATTGACATGAACGTTAGGCACCTTCGGTGGGAAAAATAGGCCGTTGGCATAGCTTGGTTGGTATAATAACCCGTTGGCACGGTCGCTAGGCATCTTCGGAGGGAAAAACAATCTGTTGGCATAGCTTAGTTGGCAGCACAGCCCGTTGGCATAGTCATTAGGCACCTTCATTTGGAAAAACAACTCCTTGGGCACCTTCTGTAGCAAAATAGGTCGTTGGCATGGTCGTTAGGCACCTTTGCTATGTAAAACAGCCCGTTGGCATAGCTTCTGTTGACAAAACAACCCGTTGGCATGGTCGCTAGGCACCTTTCGGTTGACAAACAACCTGATGGCCACCTTTGGTGACCAAAACAGCCCATTGGCGTGGTCACTAGGCACGTTCGATGGGGAAAATAGCCCGTTGGCACCGCTTCTGTGGACAAAATAGCCTATTGGCATGGTCGCCAGGTACCTTTGGTGCGAAAAACGGCCCGTTGGCACAATCACTAGGCATCTTCGATGAGAAAAACAGCTCGTCGGTGTGGTCGCTTGGCATCTTCGGTGGGAAAATTGAATAATTACGCTCCTTTAGTGGGCAAAATAGCCCGTTCTAACTGTCCCCAGGCACCCTCAGTGGGACAAATAGCCCGTTGGCATAGCTTTGGTGGGTAAAACAGCCCATTGACATGGTCGCTGGGCATCTTTGGTGGGCAAAACAGCTCATTGGCAAGGTCGCTAGGCACCTTCGATTGGAAAAACAACCCATTGGCATAGCTTCGGTGGGTAAACAGCCCGTTGGCACAGGCGCTAGGCATGTTTTGTGGGAAAAACAGCCCATTGGCACAACATCTATAGGCAAAATAGCCTATTGGCACAGTCGCTAGGCACCTTCGATAGGCAAAATAGCCCGTTGGCACATCTTTGGTGGGACAAACAGATCGTTGAGCACCTTTTGTAGGTAAAACAGCGGATTGGCAAGATCTCTAGGTGGCATTTATGGGAAAAATAGCCCATTGGCATAGCTTATGTTGGCAAAACAACCCTTCGGCATGATCGCTAGGCACCTTCCGTAGGAAAAATTACCTTTGGGCATAGCTTCGGTTGGCGAACCAACCCATCGACACAGTTGCTAGGCACTTTTGGTGGAAAAAACAACTCGTTGGGCACCTTCAATGAGCAAAACAACCCCTTTGGGTAGGAAAAAGAGCTCGTTGGAATAGCTTATGTGGGCAAAATAGCCCGTTGGCACGGTCGCTAGGCACCTTCGGTGGGAAAAACAGCCCGTTGACATGGTCGCTAGGCAACTTCAGTAGGCAAAACAGCCCGTTGGCACGATCGCTAGGCACCTTCAATTGGAGAAACAACCCGTTGGCACAGCTTTTATGGGCAAAATAGCTCGTTGGCACGATTGCTAGGCATCTTCTGTGGGAAAAACTAGCCTGTTGGCACAGCTTCGGTTGACAAAACAGCTCGTTAGCACGGTCGCTAGGCAAAATAGCGGATTGGCAAGATCTCTAGGCGGCATTTATGGGAAAAATAGCCCATTGGCACACCTTATGTCAGCAAAACAGCCCTTCAGGATGATCGCTAGGCACCTTCCGTAGGAAACTTTACCCTTAGGCATAGCTTCGGTTGGTGAACAACCCATCGACACAGTTGCTAGGCACCTTTGGTGGAAAAAACAACTCGTTGGGCACCTGCAATGAGCAAAACAACCCCTTGGTATGGTCGCTAGGCCCCTTTGGTAGGAAAAACAGCTCGTTGGGACAGCTTCTGTGGGCAAAGCAGCCCGTTGGAATAGTCGCTAGGCACCTTCAGTGGGCAAAACAACCTGTTGGCGCGGTCATTAGTCATCTTCGTTGGGAAAAGCAACTCGATGGCATATCTTTGATGGGCCAAACAGCCCGTTTGCACGATTGGTAGACACCTTCGGTGGGAAAAATGGCTTGTTGGGACAGCTTCAAGTGGCAAAACAGCCCATTAGCACGGTCGCTAGGCACCTTCGGTGGGAAAAACAACTCTTTGGGCTCCTTCTGTAGAAAAATAGTTGTTGGCACAATCATTAGGCTTCTTTCCTCAATAAAACAACCCGATGGCACAGCTTCGGTACGTAAAACATCCCGTTGGCACAGTCGTTAGGCACCTTTAGTAGGAAAAATAGCACGTTGACCACCATCGGAGGGCAAAGCAGTCAGTTGGCACTGTCGCTAGGCGCGTTTTGTGGGAAAAACAACCTGTTGGCACATCATCTATAGGCAAAATAGCCCGTTGGCACAGTCGCTAGGCACCTTCGGTGGGCAAAATAGCCCATTGGCACAACTTCGGTATGACAAACATCTCATTGGGTGCCTTCGGTGGGCAAAATAACGGATTGGCACGATCGCTACGCACCTTTAATGGGAAAAATAGTCCCTTGGAATGGCCGCTAGGCACCTTCCGTGGGAAAAATTGCCCTTTGGCATAGTTTCGATTGGTGAACCAGCCAATTGGCACGGTCACTAGGCACCTTTGGTGGAAAAAACAACTCGTTGGGCACCTTCAGTGGGTAAAACAAACCTTTGGTACGGTAGCTAGGCACCATTGGTAGGAAAAATAGCCCGTTGGGATAGCTTCTATGGGTAAAACAGCCCATTAGCACAGTCGCTGGCACCTTCGATGGGAAAAACAGCTAGTTGGCATAGTCACTAGTCATCTTCGGTGGGAAATGCAGCCCATTGGAACAGCTTCGGTTGGTAAAACAGCCCGCTGGTACAGTTGCTAGGTACTTTTTGTGGGAAAAATAGCTCGTTAGGCACCATCGATGGGAAAAACAGCCCATTGGCACGATCGCTAGGCACCTTCGATAGGAAAAACAGCCTGTTGGGACAACTTCTGTAGGTAAAACAACCCATTGGCACAGTCGCTAGGCACCTTCAGTGGGCAAAATAGCCTGTTGGCATGGTGGCTAGCCATCTTCGGTGGGAAAAGCAACCCGATGGCACATCTTTGGTGGGCAAATACCACGTTTACACGGTCGCTAGACACCTTCGGTGGGAAAAACAGCCTGTTAATATAGCTTCGGTGGGCAAAACAGCCTGTTGACATAGCTTTGGCAGGTAAAACAGCTCATTGACACAGTCGCTAGGCACCTTCAGTGGGTAAGATAGCCCGTTGGCATGGTCACTAGGCACCTTCAATTAGAAAAACAACCTGTTGGCACAGCTTTTGTGGGCAAAACAGCTCGTTGGTACAGTCGTTAGGCATCTTCTGTGGGAAAAAATAGCTTGTTGGTATAGCTTCGGTTGTCAAAACAATACATTGGCATAGCTTATTTGGGCAAAACAGCCCATTGGCACGATCGCTAGGCACCTTTGGTGGGCAAAATAGCTCGTTGGCACATCTTCGGCAGGCAAAACAGCCATTGGCACGGTCTCTAGACAACATCAGTGGAAAAAACAGAAAGTTGGGCACCTTCGGAGGGCAAAACAGCCCGTTAGGCACCTTCGGTGGGAAAAACAAGTAGTTGGTCTCGTTCGTTGGGCGAAATAGCCCGTTCTAACTATCGCTAGGCACCTTTGGTGGGAAAATAGCCCATTGACATAGCTTCGGTGGGCAAAACAGCCCGTTGACATGATCGCTAGGCACCTTCGTTGGGCAAAACAGCTCGTTGGACGGTCGCTAGGCACCTTTGATTGGAAAAAAGCCCGTTGGCACAGCTTCGATTGTTAAAACAGCCCATTGGCACAGTCACTAGGCACCTTTCGTGGGAAAAATAGCACATTGAGCACCTTCGGAGGGCAAAACAACCCATTGCTAAGGTCACTAGGCACTTTTGTTGGGAAAAACAACCTATTGGCACAGCATCTATAGGCAAAATAGCTCGTTGGCACAATCGCTAGGCATCTTTCATGGGCAAAATAGCCCGTTGGCACATCTTCGGTGGGACAAATAACAGATTGACATGATCGCTAGGCACCTTTGATGGAAAAAACAGCCCCTTGGTAGGGTCGCTAGGCACTTTCCTTGGGAAAAATTGCCCTTTGGCACAGCTTCGATTGACAAACTAGCCGATTGGCATAGTTGCTAAGCACCTTTGGGGAAAAAACCAACTCGTTGGGCACCTTCAGTGGGCAAAACAACCCCTTTGTACGGTCGCTAGGCACCTTTGGTAGGAAAAATAACCCATTGGGATAACTTCTGTAGGCAAAACAACCCACTGGCACAGTCACCAGGCACCTTCGGTGGGCAAAACAACCTGTTGGCACAGCTTCGGTGAGTAAAATAGCCCATTGGCACGGTCGCTTGGCACCTTCAGTGGGAAAAATGACACCTTTGGAGGGCAAAACAGCCCGTTGGTATGGTCGCTAGGCAACTTTGGTAGGAAAACAGCCCGTTGGCACAGCATCTATAGGCAAAATAGCCCGTTGGCACATCTTCGGTGGGACAAACAGCTCATTGGGTTCCTTCAGTGGGCAAAACAGCAGATTGACACGATCGCTAGGTACCTTTGATGGGAAAAACTGCCCCTTAGCATGGTCGCTAGACACCTTCCGTGGGAAAAATTGCCCTTTGACAAAGCTTGGATTGGCAAACCATCCCATTGGCACGGTCGCTAGGCACCTTTGGTGTAAAAATCAACTTGTTGGGCAGCTTCAGTTGGCAAAACAACCCCTTGGTATAGTTTCTAGGCATCTTTGGTAGGAAAAACAGCCCATTGGGATAGCTTTTGTAGGCAAAATAGCCCATTGGCACAATCACTAGGTACCTTCGATGGGCAAAACAATATGTTGTCAGGGTCGCTAGTCATCTTCAGTGGGAAAAGCAGCCTGATGGCATATCTTCAGTGGGCCAAACAGCCTGTTTGCATGATCGGTAGACACCTTCAGTGGGAAAAACTGCCTGTTGGCACAGCTTCGGATGGCAAAACAACCCGTTGGCACGATCATTAGGCATCTTGGTTAGGAAAAACAGCTCCTTGGGCACCTTCTGTAGCAAAATAGTCCGTTGGCACGGTCGTTAGGCACCTTTGCTCAGTAAAACAGGTCGTTAGCACAGCTTCTGTGGGCAAAACAACCCATTGGCATGGTTGTTAGGCACCTTCACTCGGTAAACAGCTCGTTGGGCACCTTTGGTGGCTAAAACAACCCATTGGAGTGGTCACTAAGCACGTTCGGTGGGAAAAATAGCTCGTTGGCACCGCTTCTTTGGGCAAAATAGCCCATTGACACAGTCGTCAGGTACCTTCGGTGGGAAAAATAGCCCGTTGGCACAGTCACTATGTATCTTCGGTGGGAAAAACACCCTGTTGGTATACCTTCGATGGGCAAAATAGCTCGTTGGGACCTTCGGTGGGAACAAAATAGTTAGGCTCCTTCGATGGGCAGAACAGCTCGTTCTAACGGTCGGTAGGCACCTTCGGTGGAAAAAACAACTTGTTGACACGGTCACTAGACAACTTCGGTGGGCAAAACAGCCCGTTGGCACGGTCGCTAGGCACCATCAATTGGAAAAACAAACCGTTGGCACAACTTTTGCAGGCAAAACAGCTCATTGGCACGGTCGCTAGGCATCTTCTGTGGGAAAAAACAACCTGTTGGCATAGCTTCAGTTGGCAAAACAACACATTAGCATAGTTATATGGGCAAAACAGCTCGTTGGCACACCTTCGGGGGTAAAATAGAAAGTTGGCACACCTTCGGTAGGCAAAACAGCTTGTTAGCAGCGTCGCTAAGCACCTTCTGCAGGAAAAAGAGCCCGGTGGCATAGTTTTAGTAGGCAAAACAGCCCGTTGGCATGGTCGCTAGGCACCTTCGGTAGGAAAAATAGCCCATTGGAATAGCTTTGGTTAGCAAAACAACCTGCTAGTGCAATTTTTAGGCACCTTCGGTGGGAAAAATAGCTCGTTGGTCACCATCAATGAGTAAAATAGGCCGTTAGCACTTTTGCTAGGCACCTTTGGTAGGCAAAACAATCAGTTGGCATGGTCATTAGGCACCTTTGGTGGGGAAAACAGCCCGTTGGCACACCTTTTGTGGGAAAAAATGCCCATTGGCACGATCGCTAGGCACCTTTGGTGGGAAAAACAGATCGTTGGGCACCTTTGGTGTGCGAAACAACCAGTTAGCACGATCCTTAGGCACCTTCGATAGGAAAAACAATCCGTTGGTATAGCTTCTGTGGGCAAAACAACCCGTTGGCACAGTCGCTAGGAACCTTTTGTGGGCAAAATAACCGGTTGGCATAGTTGTTAGGCACCTTCGGTAGGAAAAATAACTCGTTGGCACAGCTTTGGTGGATAAAACAGTCCTTTGGCATTGTCGATAAGCACCTTCGGTGGGAAAAACAACACGTTGAACACCTTTAGAGGGTAAAGCAGCCCGTTGGCGTAGCATCTATAGGCAAAATAGCCTATTGGCCTAGTTACTAAGCACATTTGGTGGGCAAAATAGCCAGTTGGCACATCTTCGGTGGGACAAACAGCTCAATGGGCACTTTCGGTGGGTAAAATAACCCATTGGCATGATGACTAGGCACCTTTCATGGGAGAAACAACCCATTGGCACAGCTTATGTGGGAAAAACAACCTTTTGGCGCAACCGCTAGGCACATTTGGTGGAAAAAAACAACCCATTGGCATAGCTTTAGTGGGCAAAACAGCCAGTTGACATAGTCGTTAGGCACCTTCAGTGTGGAAAACAACCCATGGGAATGGTCACTAGGCACCTTTGGTGGGAAAAACAGCCCATTGGCACAACTTCTGTGGGCAAAATAGCCCTTTGGAATGGTCGCTAGGCACATTCTGTGGGCAAAATAGCCCGTTGGCACGATCGCTAGGAATCTTCTGAGGGAAAAACAACCTGTTGGGCACCTTGGTGGGCAAAATAGCCCGTTGACACGATCGCTATGCACCTTCGATCGAAAAAGCAGACCGTTGGCAATGCTTCAATTGGTAAAACAACCCGTTAACATGATCGCTAGGCACCATCTGTAGGAAAAACAACCCTTTGGGCACCTTCAGTGGGCAAAACGGCCTGTTGGCATGATCGCTAGGCACGTTCGGTTAAAAGATCAGTCCGTTGGCACAACTTGGGTTGGCAAAACATCCCATTGGTCTGGTCATTAGGCACCATCGGTGGGAAAAATAGCCCGTTAGGCACCTTTGGTGGGCAAAACAGTTCGCTGGCAACGTTGCCAGGCACCTTTGATTGGAAAAACAACCTATTGGCATAGCTTCGGTTGGAAAAACAACACATTGGCATGGTCGCTAGGCATCTTTAATAGGAATGATAGCCCGTTGGGCACCTTTGATGGACAAAACAGCCCATTAGTAGTGACATTAGACACCATTGGTGGGCAAAACAGCCCATTGGCAAGGTTACTAGGCATCTTCGGTGGGAAAAACAACTCGTTGGCAAGGTTGCTAGGCACCTTTGACGAACAAAACAACCCGTTGGCACAGTCGCTAGGCACCTTCGATGGGAAAAACAGCACGTTGGGAAACTTCAGTAGGTAAAACAACCCATTGGCATGGCTGTCATTAGCACCTTCGGTAGGAATAACAGCATGTTGGGATAGCTTATGTGGGCAAAATAGCCTGTTGACACGGTCGCTAGGTACCTTTGATAGGAAAAACAAACCGTTTGCATAGCTTCGATTGGCAAAACAGCCCACTAGTATGGTCGCTAGTCACCTTCTATGGTAAAAACAACTCGTTTGGCACCTTTGGTTGGTAAACCAGCACGTTGGCACAATTGCTAGGCACGTTTGGTAGGAAAAACAACCCGTTGGCACAGCTTCTGTGTGTAAAATAGCCTGTTGGAATTGTCGCTAGGCATCTTCGGTGGGAAAAATAGCTCGTTGGGGACCTTAGGTGGGCAAAACAGCCCATCGGCAGGGTCACTAGGCACCTTTGGTTGGAAAAATAGCTCGTTGGGCACCTTTGGTGGGCAAAACAGCCCGTTGGCATAGTCACTAGGTACCTTTGGTAGTACAATTTTTATGGGAAAAACAGCCCGTTGGCATAATCGCTAGGCACCTTTAGTGGGCAAAACAGCCTAGTGGCACGGTCGCTAATCATCCTCGGTGGGAAAAGTAGCCCGATGGCACATCTTTGATGGGCCAAACAGCTCGTTTGCATGGTCGCTAGACACCTTCGATGGGAAAAATGGCCCGTTGGCATAGTCACCAGGCACGTTCGATAGGAAAAATAGCCCGTTGGCATTGCTTCTCTGGGAAAAATAGCCTATTGGCACTGTCTCCAGGTACCTTCGATGGGAAAAATGACTTGTTGGCACAGTCGCTAAGCATCTTCATTAAGAAAAATAGCTCGTTGGCACACCTTCGGTGTGGAAAACAACTCGTTGGCATGGTCTCTTGGCACCTTCGGTGGGAAAAACAAGTAGTTGGGCTCCTTCGGTGGGCAAAATAATCTATTCTAAAGGTCGCTAGGCAAATTTGGTGGGAAAAACAACTCGTTGGCAGAGCTTTGGTGGGCAAAACAGCCTGTTGACACAGTGGTTAGGTACCTTCAGTGGGCAAAATAGCCTGTTGGCATGGTCACTAGGCAGCTTTGAATGGAAAAACAGCATGTTGCCACAGCTTCAGTGGGCAAAATAGCCTGTTCGCACAGTCACTAGGCACCTTCAGTGGGAAAACCAACACATTGAGCACCTTTGGAGGGCAAAATAGCCCGTTGGCATGGTCGCTAGGCACCTTTGATAGGAAAAACAACTCGTTGACACAGCATCTATAAGAAAAATAACCCGTTGGCAAAGTCACTAGGCACCTTCAGTGGGTAAAATAGCCCGTTGGCACATCTTCGATGGGACAAACAACTCATTGGAGGCCTTCGATGGGCAAAACAGTAGATTGGCTCGATCACTCGACACCTTTGATGGGAAAAATAGCCCATTGACACAACTTATGTGGGCAAAACAGCCCTTTGGCAAGGTCGTTAGGCATCTTCTGCGTGAAAATTACCCTCTGGCATAGCTTCGATTAGCGAACCAGCCCGTTGGCATGGTCGTTAGGCATCTTTGTTGGAAAAAAGAAATCGTTGGGCACCTTCAGCGGGCAAAACAACCCCTTGGTACAATCGCTAGGCACCTTTGATAGGAAAAACAGCCCGTTGGGGCAGCTTCTGTGGGTAAAATAGCCCGTTGGCATAGTCGCTAGGCACCTTTGGTGGGCAAAGCAGCCCGATGGCACACTTTGGTGGGCAAATAGCGCATTTGCACGATCGCTAGACACCTTCGGTGGGAAAAACGGCCCGTTGACATAGCTTCGGTGGGTGAACAACCCGTTGACATAGCTTCGATGGGCAAAATAGCTCGTTGACACTGTCGCTAGGCACCTTCAGTGGGCAAAACAGCCCGTTGGCACAGTTGCTAGGCACCTTCAATTGGAGAAACGACCCATTGGCACAGCTTTTGGGGGCAAAATAGCCCGTTGGAACAGTTGCTAGGCACCTTCGGTGGGGAAAACTGGTTGTTGGCACACCTTCGGTGGGCAAAACAGCAATTGGCACAGTCTTTAGACAACTTCACTGGCAAAAACAAAAAGTTGGGCACCTTTCGAGGGCAAAACAGCCCTTTAGCAAGGTCGCTAAGCACCTTCAGTGGGAAAAACAAGTAGTTGGGCTCCTTCGGTGGGCAAAATAGGTCGTTCTAATTGTCGCTAGGCACCTTCGGTAGGAAAGATAGCCTATTGGCATAACTTTGGTGGGCAAAACAGCACATTTCATGGTCACTAGGTGCCTCGTTGGGCAAAACAGCTCGTTGGCCAAGTCGCTAGGCACCTTCGAATGGAAAAATAGCCTGTTGGCACAACTTAGGTAGGCAAAACAGCCCGTTGGCACAGTCGCTAGGCTCCTTAGGTGGAAAAACAATACGTTGAGCACCTTCAGAAGGCAAAACAGCCCGTTGGCACGGTCGTTAGGCACCTTCAGTGGGAAAAATAAGCCATAAGAATAGCTAGGTTGGCAAAATAGCTTGTTGGCACTGTTGCTATGCACCTTCAGTGGGAAAAACAGCTCCTTGGGCACCTTCTGTAGCAAAATAGCCTATTGGCACAGTCGTTAGGCACCTTTGCGGAGTAAAACAGTCCGTTGTCACCTTCTGTAGCAAAATAGCCCATTGGCATGGTCTTTAGGCACCTTTGCTCAGTAAAACAGCCAGTTGGCACAACTTCTGTGGGCAAAAGAATCGGTTGGCAAGGTTGCTGGACACCTTCGGTTGGCACTACTGCTAGTCACCTTTGCTCAGAAAAATAGCCCATTAGCATGATCGTTAAGCACCTTCGGTTGGCAAATAGCCCGATGGCCACCTTCGGTGGCCAAAATAGCCTATTGGCGTGTTCACTAGGCACATTCGATGGGAAAAACAGCCAGTTCGCATCGCTTCTGTGGGCAAAATAGCCCATTGGCAGGGTCGCTAGGTATCTTCGGTGGGAAAAATAGCCTATTGGCACAGTCGATAGGCATCATCGGTCGGAAAAACAACTCGTTGGTATGGTCGTTTAGCACCTTTGGTGGGAAAAACAAGTAGTTGGGCTCCTTCGGTGGGCAAAACAGCTCGTTCTATCTGTCGCTAGGCACCTTTGGTGGGAAAAATAGCCCATTGGCATAGCTTTAATGGGCAAAATAGTCCGTTGCCATGGTCGCTAGGCATCTTCGATGGGTAAAAGAACTCGTTGGCAAAGTTGCTAGGCACCTTCGATTGGAAAAATAGCCCGTTGGCACAGCTTCGGTGGGAAAAATAGCCTATTGGCCCAGTCTCTAGGCACCTTCGGTGGGAAAAACAGCACGTTGAGCACCTTCGGGGGGCAAAACAGCTCATTGGCACAGTTACTAGACACGTTTGGTGGGAAAACAGCCCGTTGGCATAGCATTTATAGGGAAAATTGCCCGTTGGCACGATCGCTAGGCACCTTCAATGGGCAAAATAGCCCATTGGAACATCTTTGGTGGGACAAACAGCCCATTGGGCGCCTTCGGTAGGTAAAACAACAGATTGGCACAATCACTAGGCACCTTTGATAAGAAAAACAGCACATTAGCATAGCTTATGTGGGTAAAACAACCCCTTTAGCACAGCTTCGGTTGGCGAAGTAGCCTGTGGGCATGGTCGCTGGGCACCTTTGGTGGAAAAAACAACTCGTTGGGAATTTTCGGTGGGCAGAACAACCCCTTGGTATGGTTGCTAGGCACCTTTGGTAGGAAAAACAGCCCGTTGGGACAGCTTCTATGGGTAAAACAACTCGTTGGTACAGACGCTAGGCATTTTCGACCCGATGGCACATCTTCAGTGGCCAAATAGCACGTTTGCACGATTGCTAGACACCTTCTATGGGAAAAACAGCCCGTTGACATAGTTTCGGTGGGCAAAATAGCCCATTAACATAGCTTCGGTGGGTAAAACAGCCCGTTGACATAGCTTTGGTGGGCAAAACAGCTCGTTGACACTGTCACTAGGCACCTTCAGTGGGCAGCCTGTTGGCATAGTTGCTAGGCACCTTCAATTGGAAAAATGACCCGTTGGCACAGCTTTTATGGGCAAAATAGCTCGTTGGCACGACCGTTAGGCATCTTCTGTGGGAAAAAATAGCCTGTTGGCACAACTTCGGTTAGGAAAACAACACATTGGCGTATCTTATTTGGGCAAAAAAGCTCATTGGCATAGTCGTTAGGCACCTTCAGTGGGCAAAATAGCTCGATGGCACACCTTCGGCGGGCAAAACAGCCATTGGCACGGTCTCTAGACAACTATAGTGGCAAAAACAGAAAGTTGGGTAGCTTCGGAGGGCAAAACAGCCTTGGCAGTGTGGCTAAGCACCTTCGGTAGGAAAAACAAGTAGTTGGCCTGCTTTGGTGGGCAAAATAGGTCGTTCTAACTATCACTAGGTGCCTTCGGTGGGAAACATAGCCCATTAACATAGCTTCGGTGGGCAAATAGCTTGTGACATGGTCACTAGGCACCTTTGTTGGGCAAAATGGCTCGTTGGCATGATCGCTAGGCACCTTCGATTGGAAAAACAACCTGTTGACATAGCTTCGGTGGGTAAAACAGCTCGTTGGTACAGTCGCTACGCACGTTCGGTGGGAAAAACAGCACCTTAAGCTCCTTCGAAGGGCAAAATAACTCGTTGACACAGTCGCTAGGCATATTTGGTGGGAAAAACAACACGTTGAGCACCTTTAGAGGGCAAAACAGCCCGTTGGCAAGTTCATTAGGCACCTTCAGCAGGAAAAATAGGCTGTTGGAACAACGAGGTCAGAAAAACAGTGCATTGGCACTGTTGCTAGGCACTTTCGGTGGGAAAAACAGCTCCTTGGGCACCTTTTATAGCAAAATAGCCCGTTGGCACAGTCGTTAGGCACATTTGCTTAGTAAAACAGCCCGTTCGCACCTTCTGTAGCAAAATAGCCCATTGGCACGGTCATTAGGAACCTTTACTTAGTAAAACAACCCATTGGCACAACTTCTACGGTCAAAACAACCGGTTGGCAAGGTCGCTAGGCACCTTCCGTTGGCAAACAGCCCGTTGGCTCGGTCGCTAGTCACCTTTGCTCAGTAAAACAACCCGTTGGCACAACTTTTGTGGGAAAGACAACCCATTGGCATGGTCGCTACGCACCTTTGGTTGGCAAACAGCCCGATGGCCACCTTCGGTGGCCAAAACAACATATTGTCTGGTTCACTACGCACGTTCAGTGGGAAAAATAGCCTGTTGGCACTGCTTTTATGGGAAAAATAGCGCGTTGGTATTGTTGCTAGGCACCGTTGGTGGGTAAAACATCTCGTTGACATGGTCGCTAGGAACCTTCGGTGGTTAAAACAGCTCGTTGGCACGGTCGCTAGGCACCTTCGATTGGAAAAATAGCCCATTGGCACAGCTTCGGTGGGCAAAATAGCCTGTTTGCACAGTTTCTAGGCATCTTTGGTGGGAAAAATAGCACATTGAGCACCTTCGGAGGGCAAAATAGGCCGTTGGCATGCTCACTAGGCACGTTTTGTGGGAAAATAGCCCATTGGCACAACATTTGTAGGCTAAATAGCTCGTTGGCACGGTAGCTAGGCACCTTTGGTGGGTAAAATTGCCCATTGGCACATCTTTTGTGGGACAAATAGCTCATTGGGCACCTTCGGTGGGTAAAACAACGAATTGGCACGATTGCTAGGCACCTTTGATGGGAAAAAAGCCCATTGGCATAGCTTAGGTTGGTGAACCAACCTGTGGGCACGGTTGCTAGGTAGCTTTGGTGGAAAAAACAACCCGTTGGGCACCTTTAGTGGGCAAAACAACCCATTGGTATGGTCGCTAAGCACCTTTGATAGGAAAAATAGCCCGTTGGAACAGCTTCTATGAGCAAAATAGCTCGTTGGCACAGTCATTAGGCACCTTCGATGGGCAAAACAGCTTGTTGGCACGGTCGCTAGTCATCTTTGGTGGGAAAAGCAGTTTGATGGCACATCTTTGGTGGGCCAAATAGACAATTTACACGGTCGCTAGACAGCTTCGGTGGAAAAAACGGCCCATTGACATAGCTTCGGTGGGCCAAATAGACAATTTATAAGGTCGCTAGACAGCTTCGGTGGAAAAAATAGCCCGTTGATATACCTTCGGTGGGCAAAACAGCCTGTTGGCACTGTCGCTAGTCATCTTCGGTGGGAAAAGTAGTCTGATGGCACATCTTCGGTGGGCCAAATAGACAATTTACACGGTCGCTAGGGAGCTTTAGTGGAAAAAATGACCCATTGACATAGCTTTGGTAGGCTAAATAGATAGTCTGATGGCACATCTTCGGTGGGCCAAATTGACAATTTACACAGTCGATAAACAGCTTCGGTGGAAAAAACAACACGTTGACATAGCTTCGGTGGGCAAAACAATCCGTTTAAACGGTCGTTAGGCACCTTCAATGGGCAAAACAGCTCGTTGACACAGTCGCTAGGCATCTGCAATTAGAAAAACAACCTGTTGGCACAGCTTTTGTAGGCAAAATAGCTCGTTGGCACAGTCGCTAGGCATCTTTTGTGGGAAAAAAATAGCCTATTGGCATATCTTCAGTTGGCAAAACAACACATTGGTCTAGCTTACGTGGGCAAATAATCCTGTTGACAAGGTTGCTAGGCACCTTCTATAGGCAAAACAACACGTTGGCGCACCTTCGGTGGGCAAAACAACCATTGGCATGGTCTCTAGATAGCTTCAGTGACAAAAACAAAAAGTTGGGCACTTTGGAGGACAAAACAACCGGTTGGCAGGGTCGCCAAGCACCTTTGGTGGGAAAAAGAGCCCGTTGGCAAAGATTCGGTGGGCAAAACAGCCCGTTTGAACAATTTCGGTAGGCAAAACAGCACGCTGGTATAGTTGCTAGGAAGCTTCGGTGGGAGAAACAGCTCATTGGGCACCATCGATGGGTAAAACAGGCCGTTGGCACAATCGCTAGGCACCTTTGGTGGGAAAAATAGCCCGTGACATGGTCGCTAGGCACCTTTGGTGGGGAAAACAACCCGTTGACATAGCTTTGGTAGGCAAAATAGCCCGTTGACACGGTTGCTAGGCATCTTCAGTGGGCAAAACAGCCCATTGGCACGGTCGCTAGGTACCTTCAATTGGAAAAACAAATCGTTGGAACAACTTTTGTAGGCAACACAGCTCATTGGAACAGTCGCTAGGCACCTTCTGTGGGAAAAATAGCCTGTTGGCATAGCTTCGGTTGGAAAAACAACATATTGACATAGCTTATGTGGGCAAAACAGCACGTTGGCACGGTCGTTAGACACCTTTGGTGGGCAAAACAGCTCCATGGCACACCTTTGGTGGGTAAAATAGCCATTGGCCCGGTATCTAGACAACTTTAGTGGCAAAAACAAAAATTTGGGCACCTTCGGAGGCCAAAACAGCCCATTGGTAGGGTCGCTAAGCACCTTTGGTGGGAAAAAGAGCCCGTTGACGTAGCTTCGATGGGCAAAATACCCTATTGGCATGTTCACTAGGCACCTTTGGTGGGAAAAGCAACTTATTACAATAGCTTCGATTGGCAAAATAGCCCGC
>JANZXP010133040.1:0-15550 GCA_027576715.1 Erythroxylum flavicans
AAATCATATGAAATTCTTTGTTAGCTATTTTAATTAAATCTTTGTTATCTATTAAATTGTGTATTAAATATTTTTCCAAAATTTTTGTTCTTGATTGTCTTATTTTAATGTATGTGCTTATTTTACGATCCCACCACGCATTTTTCCCGGGGTCAACACTTGTTGAATTCTTTTTATGATTTACCTCAAATTTTTGTTCGGATTAAATTAAATGAGTTAGTTTGTTTTAAGTTCCACTGGTGAGGAATCCCTCCCTCTTGGGAACGCGTCCAGATGTCACGTAGGACGTCGGGCCCGTGACTCTCTAGGGGAGGGGTTCCAGCACTTACGATCGCAGCAGCTTGGCTGCTTTGGCTCATCCCTCTCTGTCATGATCATGGCCTGCTGTGTCACGATCGTGGGCTATGTTTTTGGCCTGAAACTCTTTGTAACTTCTCCGTCCTTCGCCGTTACCCTGAAACACTAACAAACACATCAAGGTATCTCAAAAATATAACAATGAAACTCAAAGACTCAAACTAACCTATAAAAGCATATAAACACATAGACTAACATAATTAAACCATAAATACACACTCAAAACTCAAATTCACACTAAATACCTTACAAATTAAACCCTAAAATACATTGCAAATGACAACTAACATCCCCACACGTTTGTCCTCAAGCAAACAAAACAACAAGCATAACAAACACATAAAACATGAAGCACAAAATGAAAAAATGAGACAATAGCTACAACTTCATGAAATAAGTTTAATCTTGAACATAATCTAGCAAGTTATATCCAACCATTAACCAGTAAAATCTACGTCTAACGGCTTTGAACTAAATATACAAGTTAATTGAGATCTAAGTGCTAATTCAATTACCCTTTTCAATTGTACACACACATTAATAATTCCTTGGTCCTTCAGACTCTGTAACTATTCCTAAGTATATTTTTATGAAAATTCAAGCGTATTACAAGTTCGGTAGGTTTTTATTAAGAACACACTTTTTTATCATTTAATTTTAAACCACGGATTTAGTCTTTTACTCAGAGGAAAGCATTGGTGATAAATGTCGATCTGGTTACTCGACTAAGTTATTTATTAACAACTTGGCTGAAATATCATTATAGCCTTTTGATGCGAAGGCACACATTTGTGGTTCATGTTGATCTGGTTACTCAACTATTATCACATTTTCAACTGGCTACTAGCTCTATTCATAACCTGAAGGTTAGCGGAATAGTAATTTATTAACAAAACATTTTTATGCTTACCTTGCTATTTTTAGCTCTTCGTTTTCATGAAAAAAAATCTATTTAAGCTACTTAAGTTAAAGGGTCTCAATTTATGAATGAATGTGATAACCTAGAGGGTGCTAAATTTCACGAAGTCCTAATTAAGCTGTATATTTATCCAAATACCTTAATTCACTAATTTTGCAAGCCAATGATCATTCACAACCTACTAGACTATGTTCAAAATTAAACAAATTTGACTCATCTAAGCCATTGAAATATTCAAACAATTCACAAAATGTAACCTAATAATAATCATACAGTATGCAAAAATCACATTCAAAAGCAAAAAACGCAGAATCCCTCCCCACATTTGAACAACACATTGTCCTCAATATGAGAAGAAGGCACACATCATTTAAGATAAGTAACAACAAAATAGAAATTAAAGTGATAGAAAGCAAATAAATATAAACATAAAAACAAAATAAAACTGAAGGCTAATTTGGAAAAGAAAATTTGGGTTAGGTATAAATCTTAAGGAGATGGAGGTGGTGATGGTGTTGAAGGCAGAAATTGAACGCCCGGAGACTCAAAATACTGGTGGATCCTTCAGATATCCTAGCCCTAGCGTCATTGTGTGCGTCCCCTCTCTGTAAGTGTCTTGTTAGTCTCAGTGATTGAATCCAAAACTTTTTTCCAAACTTGTTCTTCTTCCTCCTCTTCCTGGGAGTCTTCACTAGTGGATTCCTCTTGGGCCTACAGAGGTGGTGCTGAGCTTGAACTCACCTGACTTGCCTTGATTTGAACATGTGTCTTTTGGCTGATATACCTAAGTTCCATGTTTATGTAATGAATGATCTCTGCCCGAAATAAGTGATGATGGTTAAGGAAGTCAGGGAGGTGAACTATTATCTTCCTCCATTCCATACCAAAATGTTCTGCAATGGCAAACACTATGTAGCCCATTTCGAGATGGTTGCTCCGCTTGCGCAAAGTTACAGTAATGGCATTTAGTACATGGGTGGACATGCATACTGGAATACTGTGGTCCATGCACCATAATATAAAGAGTTCCTTGGTGGATCACTTATTGGTTTTATCAAAAACTAGTTGACATATAAATTTGTACACCAATAAGTGTTCATATGACTGTATGATGTTGTGGTGGGCATTCTTTGCATAGAATTGCTCAATTATAGTAAGCTCATGCCAATATTAGGAAGGACGGAAGTCATCATATTGATTGATGATGGTGGACTCAGGGAATCCACACATTTCTCACATGATTACATTCAATTCTTATGGTCGTCCTCCTAATCTAAAACACAATTCTTTTATATTCTTAGGGTCAAAAGTCAAGGAAGTGAAAAATTCTAGTGTAAGCTCCTCATAGACAATGAATTGAAATCGAATAAATTGAGCCCATTGGATCCTCTTAGCTCTGTTTTCTACCCACTCATGCAAATCTAGCCTATCTTTAAAGTCAAAATACTTGGGAGCTACAATTTTTCTGGACTGAAGGGAACGAAAGCAAGTACCTTCCTCCTTCTTGTAAATTAGGAAGGGTGCTCCAAAATTCGTTGCTCAGTTTCTTCGTCCCTGTCTTGCAACTTGTTATCATCCATGTGGTTCTCGTCGGGCTTATTGTTTAATGCATGGCATGATTGGGTATAGAAATTAGGAAGAATTTAGAGGTTGAATAATTCTAGAGAGATGTAAGAGTGTTTGGATGCCTAATTTCTAGAGAGAAAAACTAAAAATGAAAGTGAAAGTGAAAGTAAAGTTAGAACTGAATATATAAGTGGTAAAAAGGGTAAAATGGTAAAGTTGTTTTTAAAAAGTACATCATCCCCCTTTCCTTCCTAGTCGCAGTCCATGATCGTGTCCTACTATTCCACAATTGTGGCATGCAATTTATCACCTAGTGCACACTCAATCACAGGCCATGATCATGACCTGCTAGGCCACGGTTATGGCCGACGGCTAGACACTCACTCCAAATTCCTTCTTTGTTTTCCAATTTATTTCAATTTCACTTCCTATCCCTTGTCTGCCTCTCTTTTCATGCTTGAACATCTTCCACATAATTTCCGAAGTCTGATTCCTTTTTCAATTTTATTCAACAAAAATGAACTTAACTAAAAAATTTCAAACGTTCGAACAAAATTAACAAAGAACTACTTTTCCATGGGTTACCTCCTATGCAACGCTTCTATTAACGTCTGTAGCTCGACGCTCCTTTAAGCTTATGGTGGTCAGAATGAATGGTTGAATGATAGCATCTTCATTAGTCTCAAAGTTTGAACTTAAGCTACCATACTGTAGTTACCATCATCCTTACAATTTTCCTTTCCTCGCCTTCTCCTTCAGGAGCCCTTCTTCTTGAAAGCATTACTAGGATCTGCTATATCCTCCCATTTGCCTCGAGGTTCAAGTTCTTTGAGATCCACTAGAGGTGAAGGAGCTCCTAATGGACACCTTGAATGTCAATTTCTCCTTCCCTATTCGCATAGTTAATTCACCCCTAATAACATCAATAATTGACAGCACAGTGGCCAAGAACGGTCATCCAAGAATTATCGGGGTGTCCTCATCTTCGATAATGTCCAAAATGTAGAAGTCTGCAGGAAGATAAATTTACCAACTTTTACAAGCACGTCTTGTATAATTCCTATTGGTCTATGTGATGTTCTATTAGCCGTCTTAACTAAAAGCTTGGTAGGCACTAACTCTCATAACCCCAATTTTAGACTGAAGGTGTAGGGCATCATATTTATGCTCGTGCCTAAATCCACGAATGTCTTTTGGGTCCTCTTTCTTCGTAGCTATGTTGGCGTCATTTTCTAGTGGTCGCTTCTTAACCTTCTTCTTAATGGACTACTGTAATTCGACCTTTGTCTGTACTAGTTCCGTCACATCCTCGACCTTATTTTGCTTAGTCTCTCGTAATTTTTTCACTTCCCTTTTTACATATAACTCTCGCTACTTTGCAATAAGGAATGGAAATACACATTGAGTTGCATTGAATGATTCGATCATAGGCTCAGTCGAAAAGCTTCTTTAACCACTTGACCTTCTCTTTTATCCTTCACCTTCTCCAGCTCCTCATCTTGAGTTTGAATAATGACCATGATTCGCACCTTCGAATTGGACTCGATGTTTCTTGGAAAAGTTCCAGTATTTTGAGTCGACATTGCCTCCGCTATTTGTGATTTACCTAACTCTTCATCTTCCTCTCGCCGAGCTTTCCTAAAGGTTCATTATATTCTTGCGATATCTAAATCTATTGTCTCTGTTGCATAACTCAAACCTCTCGTGACTCTTGTGTTCATGCAAGAACTCGCTTCTTAAAATGAATGAAAGAAATGAAAACAAAAATTAAAAACTAATTTAACGCCTCAAACTATAGAACTAAACTGCCCTACATGGCAATGGCACCAAAAGCTTAATCACAAGGTTACACACGCTTAGTTTTAATATTTATTAACCTTGGTAAATTTCACAAGCACACACATCGTTCACGTACTACGTAAGGTATTGATCTCATGAGGAAGGCTAAAGTAGTCCTAAAATCTAAGGTCGTACTAAACTGTAATAATTTAAAATAAATAAACTAATGCAGAAAATAAACCAATCAAACAATTAATTTCAAGATTTGATTTGTAGAAATCTAAATAAGATAACAAGTCACGCAAACCAACCTAGAAACTATCAAATGGGAGAAAGGGAGTTTTAATCCGAAATTAAAGAAAACCTAATCAATTGTGCAATTATTGAATAAATGGGTCTAGACGGTCCTAGGGTGAATTACTCTCTCTCGAGTTATAATTCTTAGCCCTAATTGATAATCCCTAATTTAAATTATGAAATTTTGATCTCTTCACTCACAATTTATCCAAAACCTAAATTAGTTCTAAAATTTGTCTAATAACTTACCGGGAATCTATGCTCGATCTCTCGTTACACGATTTTACCAGTTCGATTCAATTCTCTATCTATTGAACCACCTAACTCTCAGTCTATTGCCAAGTTATTAAAAGCATAATTAAATCATAATTGAATCGACAGAAAACACAATCAATCAAACTTTATTAATCTCAAAAATCAAAATCCCAAAGTTGAGTATAACCTTCTTCTTGAGAATGGAATTGCGGAGGCAGCGATAGTAGGAAACCACCTGTTCTAGGAAGTACGTCGTGTCAAGCTTCTTCTCAGCGTTTCTCTTCCTTTGTCTCCTTTCTCAATCTCTTAATTTCTCTCTAGGCTTTTTCAAAATTGGATAACATGAAAGCTCTCTTTTTTCAGACTCTTCAAGGCTCCTGCATCTGTCTCATAATGATTTATTTAGACTTTGGATGCTCTAGATCAAATTTGGGGTCAAAATGGACCGAAAAATCTTACAAATTTTAAGTTTTTGCTTCAACTTAACGTAAGTCATGATTGTGGCCCTGCCTGTCATGATCGTGGCCAGCGCCTAAACCTTTCTATCACAATTATGGCCTAATGTGCATGATCGTGGCCTAAATGTAAGTTCTTTATCACAACTGTGCCCCATGTGCACGATCGTGGCCTGGCTGCTCTAGCTCGTCCCTCTCTATAACGATCATGGCCTACTGTGCCACGATCGTGGGCTATATCTTTGACCTAAAACTCTTCGCAATTTTTTCGTTTTTTGCCGTTTACCCTGAAACACTAACAAACACATCAAGGTACCTCAAAAATTTAACAATTAAGCTCAAAGACTCATACTAACCTATAGAAACATGTAAACACGTAAACTAACACAATTAAACCGTATATACACACTCAATACGCAAATTCACACTAAATGCCTAACAAATTAAACCCTAAATCATAATGCAAATGACAACTATCAGGTGGATAGTATAACAATACTTGTAACCATTTTGTTAGGCAGAAATAAAGATGAATTAGTTTTGCATCTCTCCTCTCTCTCTAATGTTCTCTACCTTATCTCTTCCTCTAGACTCTTCTCTCTTCTTCTCTCTTACGTTCTTCATTTTTATTCATAATATATTTTGAATATCGATGTAAAGTTATTCACCTGAGGTCTCTTTTGTATACTTCTAACATTTTATAAATTAATTCCTTTTAATTTTTTTAAAAATGTGATAAAGGTGCATCATTATGGAGTTTCCTCAAAGAAACACTTTTACGGAGCTTCCTTATCTGCCTACTAGCCTTCCATCTTACTATATTCCTCTCTTCCTTCATGCTGTAATTCAAATACTGCTTCTAAAGCTCAAGATCTTGATCTCTAACCTTAGTTTTTATTGCCTTTCAAGTTAGTTGCAGTCAGTTATTAATTCCTCCTTCTTCCTTCAACTCACCTATTCTTCTCCTTCTTCCATTCCTATCCATTTACTCAATATTTTAGCTTCTTTTCAATTCTTGTCTTCATCCTCATTCTACTCCAGAGGTCCTTTTTTCTACCAAGTCATTCTTTTACCCAACAATGTCTTGCTAAAATATCATCTTTAGACCATTTCCTACCTCTGGAAAAAATTCACTCTCATTTAGGCCCTCCAAATTTTGTTGTTCAAATTACTCTCCGATTACCTACCCCTACCCCTTTGCTTCCTTAAAATGATATTCCCATATCCACCACTTCAACTTCATCTTGTAACCCTACTACTTCTCTTAATGGTAAGCGTACTTGTGTTCAAGTTATTGGTAATTTAAACCTTGAAGACAAATTCTCATATTTTCCACCTAGCATCACCTCTGAACACCAAATTGTTTCACCTCCCATATCCATTCTCCAAGCTAGAGTATAGAAATAGATGGCTAATATTATTGGATTCTTTTTGAAGAAAAAGGGTTTTGGAAAAAAAAAAGGTACCTTTTCCTGTTATGAAATCATGGGCAACTAACAATTGGAAATAGTTTATCTTGATAACATGGTTAATAATGAAGATATATTTTTCTTCAAGTTCAACTTCTCAGAAGCTATGGCAGAAGTCATCAAGTCTGGTCTTTGGCACTTTCATAACAAGCCTTTCCTCATCCAGGTTTGGAGACTAGGTGCTAAATTTAAAGAGATCAAGCAGAAAATTATTCCTTTGTGGATTTGTATTCATGACATACCTTTTGAATACTGGACCATTGAAAGGTTGAGCCACTTAGCTAGCTCCATTGGAATGCCTCTATGTCTTGATCAAACTACTGTAGAAATAAGAAGAGTAGATTTTGCTAGAAAGTGTGTGGCAGTTGATACAATTGCATAGCTACCTGAGGAGATATCCATTATGAAAGTTGATGACAACCTTGAGCTTATTGAAGACAAAATCACATATAAAAACAAGGCAGCCAATTGGCAAAATATGTAAACTAGGCAATTTTATGGTACTGATAGGTAATTAGGAAATTCAAGTACCGACTAAAGGCAATATTAAAGAAATTCACCCCATCAACTTCCTTATCTAATAACCATTAAAAAATATAATAATGATTCTATTTGTAATATCCCATTTTCCCATAATAAGGATTAGAACCCTAGATTTCTGTAAATGAGAAATAGCATCTAGAATTTAGGAAATACATTTCATGGTCATGCATAATATAGCATACGGAAACGTGAATTTTATTTTCCGCACACATTACAATGACTATTAATACACTCAATTCACATTTTCCAAGTATAATTAATTTTTAAATGAGTATGATGTGAATTGTGGATTATATGTCTTGAAAATTGATTTGGTGAGTATAAATATTGATTTAGAACTTTTGGTGAACATTTAGAAATTTTCTGAAATTATAAGTATTTTTGGGACTAGGAAAAATGCCAAGTGGCAAAACAATTGATAAATGGTAGAAGAAATAAGTGATGAATGACAATAGAAATATTTGACACCTAGCTTTAGGATTTAATGACAAGTGTCATAAAAAATTTTCTTGAAACCTAGAGTTAAGTTTTGATTTAAAGACCTTGAAGTTAAACAAGTGTAAAGCATTGTTCTTAATGGTTTGCTAAATAGCAACTTTTATGATGATAGTTAGAGGTGAATGATCATAAAATGATAATGAGCACATGTTGGAACGTGGGTGAAGAAATAAGAATAATCATGGATGATATTGAGTTGAAATGGAGGTGAGAATGAAGAGGAAATGATGAGGAATTAAGCATAAGATATGTTTAGATGTAACTTGTAGGACTTGGAAATCTAGAAAACATGGAAGACTATAGCTGGAAATTTCAGATTTTGATAACACACGATCATGGGAATGCATCCACGATTGTGGGAAGTGATGAAAGTGCCAGAAATTTTCTGTTGGAATAACCCACGATTGTGGGAAGTCATCCACAATCGTGGGAATGTCTTTTACGTGAATTACACTTCTTTTAGATGATTATTGAAATAACAAATTGTTAGGTACTTTCCTATGATGCATTTAGGCTTGAATAAAGCTTGAAATGAACTTAGTTTGGTGATGAATTATGTGACATATTTAGGGTGATAATTGAGGATATAACTTAAGAATAGATTGTTCAATATCATGTATTCAAATATGGAAATTTGGAGATGTTATAAGAATAAAAGTGATCCTATGAATGCTAATATGATCCAAAGAAGATGAATGATGTGTATTAAGTAAAGATGAATGAGAATTTGGATATTTTGTGATCTTATAATGCTAGAACAACCTTCGTGAATGATTAATTCAAGAAATTTAGAATAATCAAATATACTTGAGATATAAAACTAAAAGTAAGCTAGACATATACAAATGAAAATGTTTGAATGATTGAGACACGTGATTAAGGTTATGCATAATCGAGATTGTCATTAAGCATGCATTATACATAACACATATAAATATGTGTATGATTCAGTATTAATGTGATTGCGTAAATGAGTAATTTGTAAATATGTATATGTTGCATGATATAGAAGCATAAATAGAGCAACAATATCCAGACATTGCTGGGACATAAAGGTAATAGCTATCTGGAGCATACTATAATTAACCTAGATGTTCTCACTAAGATTGTTTATCTTTGCTTAAATGTCAAATGTTGAATTATTATTGATATGAATATGTTGATTTCAGACATTGATAGTTCAAGGCATTTGATGCATAAGAATTTCAATGGAAGTGTTTATTGTATGTGAATTTGACATAAATAAGTATACTCAACATACTTGTTGAATGTCAGACTTAGGACCGATGAAAATGTGAAAGTGAATATGCAAAGTGAATATAAGTGATTGATTGAATATATGAGATTTGATGCATTTCATTGCATGAATATAAAATCAAATAAAGGCAGTTGTGACTAGAGTCGCCAGTGAAAAAGAGCTTAAAGCTCAAAATGTGGTAAGAGCCTTTGGCTCACTATACATAATGAGCTTGGTATCCCCAACAGATACGGGATAGTTATTAATGAGCCCGGCATCCATAATAGATACAGGACAACTAAAAAGGCACTCAGTCAAAACAACGTAATAATTAAATGTGAGTTACATAAGCATTGCATATACATTTAATATGTATGTTTTGAATGAATGAGATGAATTGTTTAAATTGTTCTGAATGAGAAATGTTAATTAAGTGAACAAAGTGATATTTGATGCTATATGATGATTGGTGAAGTGATGTGCAATATGTGTTATTACTTATCTGCGAATTGAATTTGAATCGTGAATTATTCTATGTTTGGTATGAGTGAGCCGTCAATGATGGTTAGCTCAGTAAGTTCAGAAAACTCATTAAAATTGCAACGTGGCTTTTTATTTATGAAAGAGGATACTTAGCTTCAAAGAGACTCTAGAAGAAGAATAGTTCTTGCATTTTTGGATAGAAGAAATGGCTCAAAGGTCAGTCAGTTGGGACTAAAGAGTTAGAGTTTTGTATAGTTCCTCATTCATGTAGCATATTTTGTAAACAGAGTTGTAGACTCTGAAAAGCTTTCGATACTATATATATATGGATGATGTATGTAATGATACAATGTACATTATGTTTCATGAAATGAAAATGAGGAATTGAGTTTTAGATATTCAGTATTTGTGTTTAAATTATGATTCCATGATAAGTGATGTGATTGCTCTAGCGCACTGCTTCCACCAGGCATATGCTCGAATGTCTGATGGACATACGAGCACGTGTGAGATGGGAGTGGGGTGCTACATTTTGGTATTAGAGCTAGGTTTGGCATCTATAGGGAACATATATAAGCATATAGACATGTTATATAGTGAGAAACTTGGATATTAATTGCTATTATTGTCTATTAGAGGTCATCGGTCATAAGTGATCAAATGGGACAATCAACTGACCTAGAATCAGCAGAAGCTAGTAGAGAGTCTTCTGTACCTCAACCTAAGGGAATGTCTCCAAGAACTCCTGAGAGAAGGAAAAGCAGGTATGATAAACTGAGAAAACAGGGGGCTGTGGACTTCTACAGAAGTACAGACCCTGCAATGGCTGAAGGATGGCTCAAGAGAATGGAGAGTCTCTTTGATTAGATAAACTATGAGTGGACGAGAAGTTTAACTATGCAATTTCCTTACTGTAAGGTCTAGCATACCAATGGTGGAAAAGTATTCTAAGCAGTACCCTAGGCCTTATAGCTTGATGTGAGAAGACTTTTAAAAGTCTTCAAGGAGAATTACATGCCGAAGATCTACTTGGATGACAAGATGAAAGAGTTTTTAGATCTAAAGTAAAGGAGACTTACAGTAGCTAAACATGAGATAAAGTTTAATGAGCTGATGGGGTATGCTACTGCCTTGATTCCTACTGAGAAAAACAAGTGTAGGAGGTTCGAAGATAGACTGAGTATGGAAATCCAGACAAGGTTAGTCATTTCTAATTTGGGTAGTTTTACAAAACTATGAGCTGCCTCAATCTGAATTGAGTAGTTTTTGAATGATGGCTAGGCATAATACAGAAAAGAGTCTAGAATGAAGAGACCTAATGAATCTGATGTTGGCTCTGGCAGATGGTTTAGTAAGCATTAGAACAGATCTTTTTGACCACCGTCTTAATCAAGACAGTCAAGGTTTAGACAAAGGGATAGTTCTGTCTAGTCTAATAGTGGAAAAGGTGCAGTATCGGGATAGCTACTTAATTGTGAACATTACAGGAAGAAGCACAGTGGTGAATGCTAGAAGTTTTCTTAGAGTAATAAGCAAATAGTGAAACTTTTTTTAACTTTCTTAAGAAAGCTTGACAGAGATCTATTGTAGCACCACACTATCATAGTGCATATCCCCGAACGTACCGATGGTATTCGAGAATAGACTTTATAAGGGTGGTGCGCTAGGACGGTCAGTCAGACTCAATACAATTTTTTCTCTCACATCACACACATCAAATACGTTTAAACAAATCAAAAATCAATCACGGTCTATATCATTTAACACACATCGAGTCCAAAATGATTCTCAATTTGATCATTTCACTCATCAAAACACTTTCAGTCATAATGTCATTACACTTTACAAATCACATAAACATTATACAATATTTACGGAGTACATTTTAAGATACAAAAGAGACTATAGACATATGCAAGGGTCAACTGATCCTGACCTTTATATCTTATTCAATGTCAGCAACTATATTCTAGTTTGTCTAACTGGGTGTCTCCTCTGAGTCTGAAAAATATGTTGCAACTTTTGGGGTGAGTTTTGCGAACTCAATGAGTGGACCATCCTTGATGGCTCACTCATCTCACATAACACATACAGTTCTTGCTTCAAATTCACATACACTTCATGTAAGCATATTGTGCACATCATTTCACCAATAATGAAATAGCATCACATAACACTTTGATCACTTATTTCACAATTCATATTCAAAGCAGTCAAACAATTCATTTCAATCATTGAAAACGTATATATCAATTATATATGCAATGCTTGTGAGACTCACTTTCAATTGTTATTGTTGTGACTGAGTACCTGAAACTGTCCTGTATTCATTGTGGATACTGAGCTGATTAATAACTATCCCTTATCCATTGAAGATACAGGGCTCATTATATATAGTGAGCCAGAGGCTCTTACCACATTCTGAGCTTTAAGCTCCTTTTCACTTTCTAATCTTTACGCTCTTTTTCGGTGGCTACTCCGATCACAACTGCTTTTATGTTATCATGCATTCATGTAATGGAATGCATCATATGTATTTAGTCAATTAATTGTGCACAATCTTACACATTTATATTCATGTTCACATTCTCATTCGCATTTATCATCGAACCTTGGTCCAGCATTCAACATTTAAGTTGAGAATCACTTATCCAGTCAAGTTCACATACACTGAGCACTTCCAATGATTTTCATGCATCAAACGCCTCAAACATTCAATTTTAAGAATCAACACATTCATATCACACAATAATTCAATACATAAATTAAAACAAACAATTAATTAAGAGGAGACCATCTAGGTCGACTCCCAGTACGTTCCAGATTAGCATTTACTTTCATGATCCAAAAACATTTGGATGCAAATGTCCTATCCTATATATCAACATTATGCAATACACATATTGCACACACATTATTAAGTACACAATCTCATAAACATTTAATTATACACATATGCATATGTGTAATGTATAATGCATGCTCAAATTGACTATTACGGGTATGTTTCCTTAATCATGTCTCTTAATCATTCAAACATTATCATTTGTATGTGCCTAGCTTTTTCTTAGATTTACCCCTTAAAAACACTTGGTTATTCTAATATCATAAATCAATTAGTCGTCATTTCTTTTCTAGCATTGTATGTTCTCATAATACCCAATTCTCATTCACCTTTACTTAATACATATTACTCAACTCCTTTGAATCAACACTACAATCATATGAACATCTTCATTACCATTATACTCATGCCTTTAGTACTTTGATATCAACAATTCATTCACTAAGTTATATCCTTAATTATCACTTCATACATATCACACATTTAGTCACTTAATCCAAACATCATTATAGGTTCAATTCAAGCTCCATTCAAGCCTAAATTAAGTTCAAATGCATCATAGTTAAGTACTTGATCCTTAATTGGTTCAACCATTGCACAATCATAACATTACCATGAAAAAACACTACCCATGATCATGGTGGTCCTCACCACAATCTTGACAGAAACTAATCTCCCATTCTTCTTGCAATTTTCCAGTTTTTCTCAGGACGAATTTTCAGGTCAGTTTTGTATGACCATTATGACCTAGAACATTCTATTTAGGCAACACCTTCTTCTAAACAAATGTTCCTATATGTATTAAGTTTCTAATGACATAAATTTGATGCAGTTTGGTTTAGTATTCTGTGAGTTATACCAATAATTCTAAGAAGAATGTTCTCAAATGGCGACAACACTCAGTACTCAATTTCAAGCCAAATTTCAAAACCCTTAGCGACATAATTCAAATTCAATTCTTCATGAAAATTGCAGCCATATATCTATAGTTTAATCTAAAATTATAATCATCACATTTGGATATCTAAATATCAACTTATGGCTAACATACAGATGTATGTTAAGTGGAAATACTACAGCTAACACATTCCATCCAATATCTTGCATTCCCACGATCGTGGATGCATTCCCATGATCGTGGGTTACGAAAATCCGAAAATCCCATAAGTTATCTTCCAATTTTTCCACCATTTTAACTATTGTGTGTTATAACCAAGACATCTTATGCTTAGTCCATCATTTCTACTTCATTTCCTCATCAAAAGCATCCACGATCGTGGGTTATGTAAATCCGAAACTCCCATCAGTTATCTTCCAATTTTTGCACCTTTTTAACTATTGTGTGTTACAACCAAGACATCTTATGCTTAGTCCATCATTTCTACTTCATTTCCTCATCAAAATCACTTCAATTCCATTTCAAAGGCTTCCATCAAACAAACCATACATTATTGTTCATAAATCATACAAAAACAAGGTATAAACACATTCATTTCCTCATGATCATTTTATCACCAACTATCATCATGTATGCTTCTATTTAGACAACCCATGAAGAACAAAGTTTAACTTACATGTTTAGCTCCAAAGCTTCTTCAAATCATTAAATAACCCTAGCCTCCAAGCATCATACGATTATCATCATTAAAGGTGGAAGGGTTAGGTCTTTTTTGTGATAATGAAGAAGATAACCAAAAATCTTGAAGAAAAAAAGTGAAGGAGTTAGTCAAAAATCAACATCAATGAGGGTTATGCAAAATCGTAGAGAAGAAGAAATGAAGAAAATGAAGAAGAGAAGCATTGGCGAAGGAATGAGAAAATAACAAGTGAAAGATAACAAAATGTTGGTTTTTCACTTGAAATAATCCTGTGGGATGAGTGGTGAGTAGTGGCGACACTTGTCACCTCCCTGTGGCTCCATTTGGGCCACTTTTTGTTGGACCCCATTTCGGGAGCCCAACTATCGCATTCGGAGACCAATATTTTTACACAACCACTTGCATTCAAACTAACCCCTTTTTGGATCATCTCCATTCCAGCCCAAATATGTCGAAGGATAGCGTTGGTAAGTCCCCAATTTGCATATGAACATATTTCGGGTCAATTAGCATAACTTCTTAACTTCTTCTTCTATGTTTGGCCTATCATCTGTCTTTTATCATCTGTCTTTGACTTTTATCGTCTGGGTTTGACCTCCTATCGTCTGTGTTTATCGTCTATCTTTGACTTTTTATCATCTAAGTTTGACCTCCTATCGTCTGTGTTTTATTGTCTGCCTCTCATTTACGTCTGCTTTTTCATTTGCGTCTACCTTTCATTTGCATCTGCCTGTCATTTGCATCTACATCTCATTTGTGTCTGCCTCTCATTTGCGTCTGCCTCTCATTTACATCTGCCTCTTAATTGCGTCTGCCTTTCATTTGCGTCTGCCGCTCATTTGCGTCTGCCTCTCATTTGCGTCTACCATTCATTTGCATCTACCTTTCATTTGCGTCTGCCTCTCATTTGCGTTTGTGTGTGACATAATCACAGAGGATACTCTTCCTCTATATTTTCTTTTGCGTCTGTGTGTGACGTCAGTATAGACGATTCCTTTCGTCTGTGTATGACGTCATCACAGACGATACTCTTCCTTTATATTTTCTTTTGCATCTGTGTGTGACGTCAGCACAGACGATACTGTTCCTCAGTATTTTTCCTTTGCATTTAGAACACAATCTCTCTAATTCTAACATGCTATTCTAGTACAAACAACCTTGGCAATTTCAATAGAGAAGAACATGCACATGTACGTTTCATTATCCCAATCTTCAAATATAACAAAATCAGACATGGAAAGGAATTCAA
>JANZXP010133082.1:0-15547 GCA_027576715.1 Erythroxylum flavicans
ATATATTATTAACAAGTCATAATGTTAATACATGAATCACAAATATCCATTGGCCTAGGGCACACTACTAACACTTTGAACTCAAAAGGTACTTTCGAAACTTATCACACACGTACACTATTACAAGTATCATTTTCTATAGTGGTATAATTCAGTTGAGATCCTACAAAATTCTTACTAGCATAGTGAATTGCATGCAATTTGCTATCTTTCGTTTGGCCTAATACACAACCTATGGCTTGGTCACTTGCATCACATATAACTTTGAACGGAAGTGTCTAGTCTGGGGGTGATAAAATTGGTGTTGAAATTAATGCCTCCTTTAGTATGTTGAATGCAAACATACACTTGTCATTAAATAAGAAAGGCACATTCTTGACTAAAAGGTTTGTTAAAGGTCTTGCAATTTATGAGAAGTCCTTGATGAATCAACGGTAAAATCCTGTATGACCTAAAAATCCTCACACACCTTTTACATTGCTTGGCGGTGGAAGTTTCTTTATCATTTTTGTTTTCTCTATGTCAACTTCAAATCCTTAATGTGAGATTTTATGCCCTAGCACTATCCCCTCTTGCATCATAAAATGACATTTCTCCAAATTCAGCACCAAGTATGACTCTTTACGTCTTTGAATAACTCTGTCCAAATTAGTTAAACAAATTTCAAAAGAATCTCCAAAAGTTGAAAAATCATCTATGAACTCCTCCATTATATCTTCTATCATGTCAGTGAAAATGGACATTATACATCTCTGAAATGTAACTGGGGCATTGCAAAGTTTGAAAGGCATCCATCTGTATGCGAAAGTACCATAGGGCAAGTGAATGTAGTCTTTTCCTGATCATTAGGGTAGATGAAAATCTGATTATATACTAAATATCCATCTAAGAAGCTATAAAAAGAATGACTAACTACCCTTTCTATCATTTAGTCTATGAATAGGAGAGGAAAATGATCTTTCTTAGTCACTGAGTTGAGTTTGCAATAACCTATGCATACTTGCCATTATGTGTCTGTCCTTGTTAAAATTACTTCTCCACTATCACTTTTTGTTATCATCATTCCACCCTTCTTAGGCATACATTATACCGGGTTGATTCATTCACTATTAGAAATAGGGTAAATTATCCCTATATCTAAGAGTTTTATGATTTTCTTCTTGACCACCTCCTTCATGTTAGGATTCAATATCTGTTGATGCTCCCTCATCGTTATACATCCTTCCTCTAAGTTTATTCAATGCATGTAGACATTTGGGCTTATGCCTCGAATGTCAGCAATTTGCCATCCAATGGCCTTCATTCACCTCCTAACAACTTCTACCACCTTACTTTCTTGTTTCTCATTCAATTGGTTAGAGATTATTATCGCTAACGTTTGACCTTCACCTAGAAAGGTATATCTTAGATGTGCAGGTAAAGGTTTAAGCTCTAATATCAGTGGTTTTTCTGTTGATGGTGGCATGGGTGCTTCAGTTCGAACCAATTTATGTTGATGTATTTGAACATCTGACTCCTCCATCTCATCATCTCATTTAGCTTCGGGTTTCTGATAGCCATTGCTTACCTCTCCTCTACTAACTGTACTTCTACGATGCAACTCTTAACTTGTTTTTGTACATTTTAATCCATAATTTCAACCTTCATGTATGCACTACTCATTATTGGATTCTTTAAGGTGTTATTCTTATTGAATTTTATACATCCTTCGCTTATTTGAAGTGTTAATTTCCCTTCGTGAACGTCAATTATGACTTTCCCTGTATTCATAAATGGTCGACCTAAGATAAGTGGACAGTTCTTACCTTCTTCAAAGTCCAGAACCACAAAATCTACAGGAATAATGAACTTGTCTACTTGCATCAGAACGTCTTCCACTATTCCAAATGGTCTTTTAGTGCATTGATCCATCAACTGAATTAAGATTACTGTAGGCTTAACTTCACCTATCTAACTTCTTGAATATTGAAAAAAAGCATAAGATTAATGTTAGCTCCTAAATCACACAAACACTTTGTAAATTAAAACTCACCAACCATACATAGTAATGTGAAACTCCTTGGATCTTTCAATTTAGATGGCATTTGACTTGTGATTATAGAGCTATCGGTGCCAGTTAGAGCTACCATCTTATTATCTTCTGGAGTACGCTTCTTTGATAATATGTCCTTTAAAAATTTTGCATATTTAGGCATGTGCACTAACGCCTCTACAAAGAACAGATTTATCTATAACATCTTTAATTTCTCAACAAACTTTGAAAATTATGGATCTAACTTCTTCTTGAGGAAAAGGGATTTTGGGTTGATATGGTAGAGGGGTCATATAAGGAGGATATTCGCTTATGTCCACTTTTATCTCCTTTCTTGATGTTTCTCAATAGGATGTATAGCTCCTCTGTTGTCTTTAAGGGTGGTTCAAGTGACTTTCCGCTTCAAAGTGTAATAGCCTTTTGTTACTCCCTTAGTTTTGTTCCTAAAGTGTTAGTAATATTTCCCAAATTTCACATAGAAAAGGCAATTAACAATTGGTTTACTTGGGCCTCTAGATTATGGATTAAGGAAGCATGGTTCTTAGTGACTTGCACAAAATTTCCTTCCAGCTTCTTTTGTGCATCGTCCAGAGTTTCAAACTTATATAAAATTCTATCCAACTTAGAATCCATCGAGCTTGGTTTTTCTTGTTGGAAGCTTGCTTGTCCTTGGGGCCTAAACTATCCTCCAGTATTATTTGACCAAGAGAAGTTAGGATGATTCTTCCACCTAGGATTGTAGGTGTTAGAGTAAGGATTGTTGCCCCCTCCTCATCCACATTGTGCCCTTATATAATTTAGTTACTCCAGATTATCTTCCTTCATCAAGTAACAATCCAAGGTATCATGTCCATCTGTCCACAGAGTTCGCACTTTAGTTGTATGGCATTCACCTAGGCTGAGGATGAAGCCTTCATGCTATTGAGTTGTCGTGTCAAGTTGTTAATCTTCGCTTGCATTTCAGTCATCTAACCGACAATCAGAATTGCTTTTTGCTCTCTGAAGGTAGCAAGTTGCCTACCCCCTCATTTGTCCGCAAACAGCTGTTGCTTACCATCTCCTCTATCAGTTCTTCCACTTCATTAACTGTCTTCCTCATCAGTGATCCTCCTGAAGCTGCGTCAATCGTGCCTCTCGTTTGTAAGATTACTCCATTGTATAATGTTTACAATAGGAATTTTGTGGGTAGGTTGTGGTTTCAGCACTTCTGTTGCAAATCTTTGTATCTCTCGCACAGTTCATAAATCAATTCTCCATCACCTTGCTGGAAATTAGTAATTTCCTTGATGTTCATCATCTTAGTTAAAGGGAAATACTTATCTATGAAAGCATAAACTAGCTGATCCCACGTTGTAACATTGGCTAGGCTAAGGGAGTGGTACCAAGCCTTTGCTCTATCTCTAAGGGTAAAAGGGAAAAACCTAATTCAGATTGCATCTTCTGACATCTGATGGTACTGAAAGATATCACAGGTTTCGAGAAAGTTCACTATATGTGCATTTTGGTCTTCATTTGCTAATCTATAAAATTGCACAGTCTGTTGAAGCATATTTAAGAGGGATGGTTTAATCTCAAAGGAGGCTACTTGAATGGGAGGCTTAGCTACTCATTCATTATCCGCATTAAACCCTAGCCTCATAAAGTCCATCAGAGTCCATTGTTGACATCCTTGGTTTGCTCTGTGGTCCATATTCTGCTGAAATTCCTTGGCCATTGTTTAGTTCACAATTCCTTCTTCTTCTTCTCGCTGAGCTTTCCTAATGGTTCACTCTAGTCGAGCAATGTGTAAATCTACGATTTCAATTAAGCGACTCGAACCTCTCATGACCCTTGTGTTCATGCAAGAGCACAATTTTAGAATAGAAAAAGAAAGAATGAAAACAAAAATTTAAAACTAAACTAAATGCTTTAAACTATAGAACTAAACTAATTGCTCCCTGACAACAGCGCAAAAAAACTTGATCGCAAGTTTTTGATATGAAAAAACTTCAATAATTTAACCTTGATATTTCACAAGTGCACAAGTCGTTCGTGTAGTACCTAAGGTGTTGATCCCATGAGGAGGGTTAATCTAATCTTAAAATCTAAGGTCGAAAACAATTCGCAATCACTCAAAATGAACAAAACTAAAACAACAAATTATTCAATCATTTAGTTAATTCCAATAATCAAATTCGAAAATATAAACAACATAGTAATTGTAATACCCAATCAAGAATCAACCTTGGATCTACCAATTGAAAGAAACAAGAATTTTATCCGACTTTAATGAAAAGCTAATTGATTATGAACTTATTGGATTATCGGTTCTAGACAGTCCTAGAGTTGATTACTCTCTCGAGTTATAATCATTAACCCTAATTATTAACCCTAATAAGATTATGAGAAATTGAAACCTCTCAATTCATAATTTATCGAAAACCTAAATTAGATCTTAAGTTGTCCATAAAATGACCGAAAACCTATGCAAGATTTCTCCTTACACAAATTTACTGGTTTGATTTAATTCTTAATCTATTAAATTACCTAACTCTTGTTAGCCCAATTAAATGACTTTTCACTCAGTTTACCCTCTCAATTTGTTACCGAATTATGCAAGTGCAGAATTGAAATCATAAGAAATCCAATAAAAACGCAACAATCAAATTTCATTAATATCAAATGCAAAATATCCTGAAGGTAAGTTTAGACAAATCCTCAACATTCAACAAATCTATCATCTATGGCTATCTCTAATTCTATACAATCAATAAAATTGAAATTAAACTACAAATAGACTTGGAATGGATGACGGAGGTCGCAACGGAGGGAAACCTCCTATTCTAGGAAGTACTTCACATAGGCTTCTTCTCTACGTCTCTTTTCCTTCATTTCTTCCTCAATCTCTCAATAAAACTCTCTAGGGTTTCGAGATTTTGGCTAATGTAAAAGCTCTTTCTCTTGTGTTCTTCTTCTTCTTTAAATACCATTGGTGTCTTCAGCAACCCTAGAGTTTTTTTGGGGTCAAAAAGGTCCAAAAAATACCTCAAAACTTGACTTTTTCTCTTGTTTATGTGTCTGTCCGATGTAGGCCACGATCATGGCCCTATATGCCACGCTTTTGAGATATGGAATAGTCTTCTATCATGATTGTGGGCTAGGTCCCATGTTTTTTTCACGATTGTGGTCTACTATCCCACGATCGTGGGTTGTGGTTTTAGCCCGAAAATCTCCGAAACTTCTCCACTTTTTGACATTGACACTAAAACACTAAAAAATACATCAAGGTACCAAAAACATAATATTTAAGCTCAAGGACTTATACTAACCCATAAAAACACTTAAACATATAAACTAACACAATTCTAACTTAAAACACTTTAACTAATATAATTCTAACCTAAACACAAACTAAACACTCAAATTAACCCTTAATATATAACAAATTAATCCCTAAAATATGATGCAATTCACGTTTATCAATAGCCTAAAGAAAGGACATGTAGCTGGCCTAGACACTTGACAAGTGTCTTTAAACTCATCCTCCACTCACACCATATGACACACAGATGGCAAAGTCTTTTCACTTGTTGTTTTCTACTGAAACTCTCTCCTCCTTCTTCGTCTCATTACTGAAACTTACTTTTCCCTCATATCTCTATCTTTTTGCCTAAATTCTATTCAATTTTTACACAAAAATCCTTGCAAAAAAATCCTTCATAAAAATAGTTATAGAAGTAGAACATTGTTGTATTTGCTGTCATCTTCTTGTCTTTACTGAAACCATCCCACTCCTAACTTGTTTTTGAGATGATCTTGTATGCATATGGCGCAAATCATGCTGAATACATTGAGATGGTATTTGAGTTGAACAAGTAAGTGAAGTACTGATCTAATGTGGCTTGTGTTAGTAAAATTTTATGATTACTAATTAGGGATGGATTGAATGTAGTGTTGATGTTGAAGTTGTGCTAGAAAATGATGGATAAATTGGTTGCTTTTTTATTTTATTTTTAGATGCATGAAAATAGTAGTTTATAGGTTGTTATATAAATGATCGAATTTGGGATTTGAGGTATAATTGAGGAGGAATTCATGCTAAAGATCGGTGCTATTAAGATGTTTTAGAATCTAGAAAGTTAGTGATTAAATGAGTTTGCAAAAAGGAAATTGTTAATGATTAAAGTGAGCAGAATTTGGGAGCCTTACTGTAACCAATATGGAATCTAGACTAGCATGAAATGAAGTAGCTTTATAAGTCATGAATTATGGGAAAAAACTCAAGTAGTAGTGATGTCTCTAAGTATGTGAAATTTATGGACAATTGAGGAAGAAAGATCGTGGAGGATTGTCGCCCTCAACGCACGATTGTGGCCTAATTACTTGCCCTCTATCACGATCATAACAAGGTCCCCCATAATTGTGGGCCTAGTTCTAGAATGATAATTTCTGCTTTGTGTACATGTTAAACTAGCTGAGGAGAAGTCACTCTGAATTGGTGTATTTGGACTTAATTAAGTCTTGGAATTAACCTAGATTACTGCTTGATTAATTAGTTAAGAGCATGATAAGTTTACATTAATTGAAGCCATAATTTAAAGAATGTACTATTTTGGTGTCAATGTAACCAAATCTAGAAATTATGACATAACGAAGGGATAAAGGTGTTCTTATGCATGCTAATATGATCTTAAAGATAAGTAATGTGTATTAGGCATGAATGAATGAGCGTTAAAGAACATAAGGTAATTGTGCATAAGAATTAGGTAATTGTATGAATATATATTGGAAGAAAAATTTGGTGAATGTATTATTGATGAATTTAGAGTAACTCAAGCTTACTTAAGGTGTAAACCTGATTGTAAACAAGCTATAATGTTTTAATTCTTAAGAAATTTGAATCAAAATATATACCCGAAAAGTCAATTGGTCTTGCATTAAAACATGACACATATACGTGTGCATGATTGTATATTCATATAATCAAACAAATTAGTGATCTATGAACTATGTGTGTATTGCATGACGATAGACGTGCAACGTGATCATCAATATCCAAACATTACCAAACATTAAGGCAATAGGTTTTCTGGAGTGTACTGTAAGTTAACTTAGATGTATAAACTCATTTATATGTGCTTCTGTATGAATTGTATGTTAATATGGAACGTGCGTACAACTGATTGATAAATGCTGGACTTAGATAGGAGTTTGATATATATGGAATAAGTACACATAAATGAAAGGAAATGAAAACATAGCATACGAGATGATGCATCTCATCACATTGAAATGCATGATCAAATAAAGGAGTTGTGACTAGAGTGATTGATGTGGGATAAAAGCCTTGAGCTTAGAATTGTGAAAAAGAGCCTTAGGCTCTAATGACATGTACTCAGTATCCAGAATGGATATGGGTTATAAATGATCTTGGTGTTTACAACGGATATGAGAAAGTAAATTAGGTTGGTAGGCACTTGGTCACATCAAAACAAAAATGAAAATGGAAACACATATGCATTTTCATAGACATCCTTGCATATGTCAAATGATTAAATTGAAATGTATTAGTGAATTGTTTAAAACAGTGAATTACAGTTGAACTTAATGGATGATGTGTTGTGATATGAAATGCTAGTTTATATGATATGCTTATGGAAGTATGATAAAATTTGATATACTTATTTTTATGATCCGATTTGAGTGAATACATTAATGACGGTTCACTCACTGTGTTCGCAAACTCATCAAAATTGCAACGTTGTTTTTCAGGTTCAAGAGAGTTCTTGCTACTAAGGTGATATAGTAGAAGTCTAGTACTTGCATTTTTGGGGACAATAATGACTCAAAGGTCTGATCAGCTAAGTCTAAGAACTCTAGTTAGAGTCTTGCATATTAGCATCCCATTTCATGTTATATTTTTAGTACTAAGATTGAACTCATATATGTGGATTATAAATTGTAATGACATATGACTTTTATTTTTGTAAATGATATAGGAAGAATTGAACATTTAAAATGCTTATGATATGTTTGATGCTTTTAATGAGCTAGTTTGATTATCTTAATGTACCATTTTCATAGAGTGTGTTTTCGAATATCCTCTTGTATGTTTGGGCATATGCACTATAGGAGTGGTATGTTACAGATGTGGTATCAGAGTATAGTTTGACATCCTTAAGGACATATATGAGCATTTCAACCTAGCATATAGAAAGAGACCTATATAGTGATCATTATTATTGCTTGTTATAGGTCATCTGCTCTAGGAGACCGTGTCATAAAATCAGCTAATCTTGAGTCAATAGAGAGTCCCTTACACCCCAGTCTAAACAAATGCTCCAGAGAGTTCTTGAGAGGAGAGAAAGGAGGTATGATAAACTTAGGAAGCAGGGGACTGTAGACTTTTATGGGAGTACAGACCCTACTAAGGCAGAGCATTAGTTGGAGAGAAAAAAGAGAGTATTTGATCAAATTGACCGTGAGCCAAATGAGAGGTTCAACTATACAGTCTCTTTACTTCAAGATCTAGATTATCAGTGGTGGAAGACAATTCTAGGTAGTTTCGCCTGACTTTGTAGGCTAACATAGGGGGATTTCTTGCAGGTCTTTAAGGATAATTATATGCCAAAGATCTATTTGGATAGGAAGATAAAGGAATTCCTTAATCTAAAATAAGGAAATCTCATGGTAGCTAAGTATGGGGTACGGTTCAATAAATTATTGGGTTATACTATTGCTTTGATCCCAACTGAGGAAGATAAATATATGAAATTTGAGGATAGATTGAATATGGAGATTAGGACAAAGTTAGCTATTACAAATCTGAATAGTTTTACTGAGCTGCGAGTAGCTTCGAATAAGATTCACTGAAGGATGAATAAGGAGAATGTAGACAAGAGTTTTGGATTAAGAGGCATGGTGAGTCTCAAGTTGACTCTGGCAGGAAATTTAGAAAATGTCAGAATAGATCATCGTGATCATAGTCAAGAACCAAACGGTTAAGGTTTAGACCTATAGGCAATTTTGTTCATTCTAGCGGTGAGGTCAGGAATCTGCAAGACAGACTTATGGTAGACAAATACCACAAAATTTTAATTGTTAATACGATGAGATAGGACATGGTGGAGTATGTTGGAAGGTATCGAGAGCTTGTTTGCACTGTGGCTCCTTAGAGCATCAAATTAGAGACTGTCCAGCAACTTTAGGAGCATAGTCTAGAGTGAGAGGAGGATCAGTGATGGAGATGACTATCTAACAGAGCAAAGCCAGTAGTGTTAGGACTGAGGTATGAAGTAACCAACCATTGTCTTTATTGAGGTTATGTAGATATAGTGCCTTAGAAAGCAAGTGTATTTACATGTAACTTAATTTTCTTCTAGTTACAATATTGTAATGAAAAAATTTTATTACTAATAAAAAAAAAGAGTTTGGCTTTATTTGTATGAGCATAATATAACTAGTCATAAGGTACCAGGTTTCCTTTATAAATAACATACAAATATATAGAGATGTATAGGAAAGATGTATATTATTAGAAGCTAAATTAATTAATTCACAGTCGAATAATCAAGTTGGTTACTTGATTATGGTTTAGACTATAGTATTGTGATTTACCTCTATGTAAGTAAAGGAGTTTACTTCAAGGGAATGATGAGTTTCAAATCATGATAGTAGTTGACTATTAGTAGTGACACTATTAAATGAATATAGAATCGTGTATGTCTTTAAAGAATAAAGTAGGCTGTTAATTTAATCTTAAAGCATACATCTTAGCATTTTTTTTATTACGAATCACAATCTTGATGAGTGGTGAACTCATGTGTATTTCATTATAATTCTTGATATGGTTGGAATGGAATTTTACAATGTATCAATCCAATGTTTGCATGTTACAATTATTAATTGAAAAATGCATAAGGGACCATTTGTTAGGGTTATATAAATATAGTGCCCTAGAAAGCAAGTGCATTTACATATAACTTAATTTTCTTCCAGTTACATTATTGTATGAGCATAATATAACTAGTCATAAGGTACCAAGGTTCCTTTGTAAGTAATATACATATATATAGAGAAACATATATATTATTAGAATCTAAATTGATTGATTCACAGTCGAATAATCAAGTTAGTAGCTTTATTATGGTTTAGATTGTAGGGTCTCCATGCAGGTAAAGGTGTTTACTTCAAGGGAATGATGAGTTTCAAATCATGATAGTGGTTAACTATCAGTAATGGCACTGTTAAATGAATATGGAATCACATATGTTTTTAAAGAATAAAGTAGGTTGTTACTTTAATCTTAAAACATACACCCTAGCATTAGTTTATTACGAACCACAATCTTTATGAGTGGCAAACTCATGTGTGTTTTGTTATAATTCTTGATATGACCAGAATGGATTTTTACTGGGTATCAATCCAGTGTCCACATGTTGGAATTATTAATAAAAAGTGAATCAGGGAAAATTCACTCAAATAAAGAGTTTATAGCGATATCATCACTTCTAAATGTTTTATGAAGATTGGTGATTAAACTAGCACTAGTAGTTTGATAGACTAGCTAGCTATCAAGTATTAACACCAAAATTAGATCTTGTGTGTTAATCATTTTATAGAGTGAAATGGAAAGTCTAGATGGAAAAACTAACATAAAGGCAAAACAATAATTTTACCCTTTATTGTGCAGATGGCTATAATATGTTTCATAATAGATTTTACGATTAGACATCGAATTAACAAATTGAAATATGTTTTCTTATAATTGTAAGTAACTCAAGAGTACAACCAATTGGCTTTACTAGAATGACATTTGGTTAATAAGTCGGAATTAATTATAATGAATTAAACTAATTTCGAGCTTATTAGAGCTTGAATTATTTAAGTCTAATTAGATTCCCCACTTGACTTCTAAGCAGGCTATCAAGGAAAGTAAGGAAAATAAATGGAGGCTACTGGAAAGAAAATGAGATAGAAAGGAGAGAAATGGACGAATTGGATTAGGGGAAATAAGACCGAAATAATTTAATTAAGAGTTAATTAAATTAGTTCTTAAGCTTATAATTAAATGTTGTGCCTACACTAATTAATTATTAATTATATGTCCAAAGAAATATTTAATATTGGGCTAGATTTTGGTTTAATTAATTACATTAATTAAATTGAAACAGTATAAAAAAAGAAGCAAAATCAAATTCTACGAAAACGTAGGATTCGGTAATGCTCATCATTAAAAATGAGTTTAATAGATGGTTTTAAAAGAGAGAAAATGTACTCCTCTCTTTTGGAATTCTTATCAAAAGAATGAAAGGGTAGTTTTTTATTCTTCCCACTCCCAAAAATGTCTAAGTGTTAGACTTGTAAGGGCATAGTTCATTTTTAACTTTGATACTAAATAAAGTGTGCGCGATTTTGGCTCTCAATTTTCTCTCCTAACTTGCCAAACATAAAAAAAGATAAAAACCTACATTTTTTTTCTTTTCCTTTCCCACCAAAGGATCTTGTTAACCAAGCTATCCAAGGAGAACAAGTGGTAGATCGCATTGGTTGAGGACACAGCAACAAGGAGTCGAAGCTATATCAAGGAGTCGGTAATATTCTGATCTTATTCCTATTTTAGTTATTTTCTTTATTCCGTATCATGTACGGATTAAAAGCATGTTGTTTCTATTTTGGAAAAAGTTTTTCAAATCTACCATTAACTAAACCAATCATGAACTTGTTTTCAATCCAACAATTGGTATCAGATCTAATGTTATTATGTATGATTCGGTACCTATATGATGCATGGGTTGCCAATTAAATTATTTATGCTGTAATTTTTTTATGTGATAAAAATAAATTTTGTGTATCTTTTAGTTTGCTCTTTTGATTGTCCATAGAAAATCGATTTACCCGTAAGCTTTCTTCGTTTGGTTTGTAACAAGGAGGGTGGCTTATCATCGTCATGTTTCCTCCTTGTCCTGTTTTTTTTGTTTGAAAAATTTTGTAACTTTTGAAGACAGAGTAGCCATGGATCGAAGAAAATATTAGGTAAATATTTTTTATTTTTATTTTGAGATAATGACAGATTTTCTCTTGATTAAATTCTGTTAATTCTTAAATTTTTCCAAGTGTTGGAAATTTTATTTTAATGTTTTCCAATACGTTTTTTAATTTTAAAAACAATTTTTTTCAGAAGCCAGAAAAAGAAGCGCGCACATCAAGTGTTGCTATGCACACCGGCAGTGCGTAGCAACCGAGTGCAGTGCATGCGTGTCTTACTGCGTGTAGCACGCACTGCACTTTGATAGCACACTTGATGTTGCACGCTATCTCACGTAGCGACGCAGCACGCACTGCTCTCGGCAGTGAGTAGCAAGTGTTACTACGCGTAGCATGCACTACACTTAGCCTCAAGCACTGCTGCACGCAGACAATGGGCGCTGCTGCGTGTGGCCAGCAGTCATGTAGCTACCGCGCTGCCTTACAGCAAATGTGGAGAGTGGATTGGTTTTAAGCTCTGCACTCATCCTATTCCAGGTTGTTTTTTTCAAGGCTCGGTGGAGGTAGGTGTTAAATTTTTCTAGGAAAATTAGAAATAAAATGCCATTAACTTGCTTTTACCAAACGAGAAGGGTTGTGGGAGTGAAGAGTTCGAAGCGGAAGATCCAAGTCCACGAAGAAATTTTGGGCTAAAAAGGCCTTTTAATTTTCTTTTAATTTTCTAAGATGGACATTCAAAAGTAGTTACTTAATTCATGAGATGAATGTATGAATGGGTGCAAATAATATGAGATATTATGTGAATGTATGCCATTTAGAAAAATTGCCAACCCTAAGCTTTAAAATGTGTTCATTATGTATAAGACATATAATGAAACAATATAGGGTGGTTAACAAATTGCATCTAGATAAGATGGTATTTATTAAAAATTAAAGACAAAAAAGATTGAGTGGGAGAGTGTGCTTATGCGAGTGTCCATGGTCTCCATACGATGGCCCATTTATATGTGGTGAATTGTCAATCCCCATCGGAGGACATGAATCCTAGATCTTATATGGTTTGGGTCTCCTAAAGTATAAGTCTATTAATTGGTAGCAAATGTGACCTCCCACCGAGGAATGGTTTGCAAATACCTTTAGTGGATGAATCAAATGGTTGCACGCTCAACATGGTTTGTTAATAACCTGCCCATTATAGCTCTGTTGATTAATGGATGGACCAAATTATGGTGCTTCTTAAAAAGTTAGGCATGAAGATGCTTGGTAGTTTTTTGAGTGGGAAGGTCCTAGTTTTTCTTTTAGTGGATAAGATGGCCCACCATCACTTAGTCTTTTAATGAATTGCGTATGTTTTTAAAGAATAAAATAGGTCGTTACTTTAATCTTAAAATATACACCTTAGCATTCGTTTATTGCGAACCACAATCTTGATAAGTAGTGAACTCATATGTGTTTAGTTATAATTCTTGATATGATCAAAATGATTTTTACAGGGCATCAATCCAGTGTCCGCATGTTGGAATTATTAATTAAAACATGCATTAGGGAACATTCACTTAATTAAAGGGTTTATAGTGATATCATCACTTCCAGATGTTTTATGGAGATTGGTGATTAAACTATCACCAGTAGTTTGATGGACTAGCTACCCATCAAGTCTTAACCCCAAGATTAGATATTATATGTTAATTATCATACAGAGTGAATCGAGAGATCTAAAAGGAAAAACCAGCATAAGCGCAAAAAGGTAATTTTACCCTTTATTGTGGGGATGGCTATAATATGATTCATAATAGAGTTTGCGAATGGACATTGATTTCATATATAGAAACACATTTTCTTATAATTTTAAGTAATTCAAAAGTTGAACCAATTAGCTTTATTGGAATGACATTTAGTTAACAAGTCCAAATTAATTTTAAAAAGATTAAATTAATTTCGAGCTTATTGCAGCTTGAATTATTTAACTCCAATTAGATTCTCCGCTTGGCTTCTAAGAAGATTATCAAGGAAAGTAAGGAAAATAAGTGGAGGTTACCAGAAAGAAAATGAGACAGAAAGGCAAGAAATGGACAAATTGGATTCAGGCAAATAAGATTGAAATAAATTAATTAAAAGTTAGTTAAATTGGTTCTTAAGCCTATAATTAAATGTTGGGCCTACACTAGTTAATTGTTAATTATAAGCCCAAAGAAACATTTAATATTGGGCTAGATTTTGGTTTAATTAATTAGATTAATTAAATTGAAACAATATATAAAAAGGAGCAAAATCGAATTCTACAAAAATGTAGGATTTGGCAATGCTTATCATTAAAATTGAGTTTAATAGATGGTTTTAAACGATAGAAAATGTACACCTCTCTTTTGGAATTCTTAACAAAAGAATGAAAGGGTGGTTTTTTGGTCTTCCCACTCTCTCTCCCAAAAACATCCAAGTGTTGGACTTGTAAGGACACAATTCATTCTTAGAATTAATACTAAATGAAGTGCGTGTGATTTTGGCTCTCAATTTTCTCTTCCAACTTGCCAAACATAAAAAAAAAGATAATAACCTGCATTTGTTTTTCTTCTCCTTTCCCACCAAAGGATCTTGTTAACCAAGCTATCCAAGGAGAATAAGGGGTAGATCAGATTGGTTTAGGACACAGCAGTGAGGAGTCAAAGTTTTAGCAAGGAATCTGTAATAATCCGATCTTATTCCTATTTTATTTATTTTCTTAATGCCATATCGTCTATGGATTAAAAGTATGATGATTTGGTGTTTACGCTTTTGCTGTGTTTTGATTTCGAAAAAAGTTTTTGAATTCTACCGTTTAGCCAAACCAAGCATGAACTTGTTTTCGATCCAACAACATTCACTCAAATAAAGAATTTATAGTGATATCATCACTTCTAGATGTTTTACGAAGTTTGGTGATTAAATTGGTGCCAGTAGTTTGATGGAATAGCTACCCATCAAGTCTTAACATCAAGATTAGATCTTGTGTGTTAATCACCATGTAGAGTGAAACAGGAGATCTAGAAGGAAAAATCAACATAGGGGTAAAATAGTAATTTTACCCTTTATTATGTGGATGGCTATAATATGGTTCATAATAGAGTTTGCGATTGGACATCGAATTAATTAATTTGAAACACATTTTCTCATAATTTTAAGTAATTCAAGAGTTCAACCAATTGCCTTTAGTGGAATCACATTTAGTTAATAAGTCAAAATTAATTCTAACGAGATTAAATTAATTCTAGGTGCTGGAACCTCGCCTTGGGCGGGTCCACGGGCCCGACATCCTACGTGACATCTGAACCTGTGCCCCACGGGGGAGGGATTCCCCACCAGTGATACTTAAAACGAATAAATTTATTTAATTTACCTCCATACATAAATTGAGATAAATCATAAAAAAAATTCAATAAGTGTGGACCCCGGAAAAAATGCATGGTGGGATCGTAAGATAAGCATATACATTAATATAAGACAATTAAGAACAAAAATTTCAGAAAAATATTTAATACACAATTTAATAGATAACAATGATTTAATTAAAAT
>JANZXP010133093.1:0-15547 GCA_027576715.1 Erythroxylum flavicans
GTAACAAGTAAAGAAAACAAACGTAAACCTGGACAGAAAAAGAAAAATCATAGCTGACCTGAAGATGGAGAAGAGTCGGCGGCGCATAAACAAAGTTGGGGTAAAAAATAAACCTGTTTTAAAATCATCCGAAAACGTCTTTTTTCCGTTTTCATAATCTCGTTGCAGTTTTTTTATTTTTGGAAACCAGAAACAGCGATAAACGGGGCCAAACGTGTTTTACTAAATAGTTTTCTTTTTTATGAAAACCAAAACGAAAAACCGGTAAAAAAAACAGAACCAAACAGGGCCTTAGTAAATGATTAGTTGTCCAGGGCCAACTTTGACAAATAAAAGTCAAATAAAAGAAGGCCTTTATTTCAACTTCACCTCATCTCTTACGTTTTATAAGATTAATATATTTTTGACTAATTGCTATTATTCTCTAATAAAAAATTTTTAATTTTTTAGTTAGGAATAAAATAGTAAATTAGCATTGAAAATCAATCACATTACATGATGTTCCCAATACCACAAAATGTATACAACAAAGATTCCAGTGGAAAGCATACAGAAGATTGATATTTATTTATATGACTACATTATAAATTCAAAGTCACTAAAAATCATCACACAATAGTAAGTGAACATTTTAGAATTATTTTCCTAATAATGAGATAAGTAGAAGACAGAAGCAAAAAAGTAAAGGAGCGGCGATGTGTATACCTAACACTTTGGAACTCGACAAGATTTTTGGCTATTACACACAAACTTGGATTTTCCACAGATGTGCCAACACAATAACGTAGTTTTGGCTATTACACATCCTGAACTTGAACTTGAACTTGGATATATGAAGGCAAGGGTAAAAGTATCCATCGATTCGGGTTATCATTAGATCTATATCTAAATTTATATTCACATCCATTTTTAAGCATCCATTTAAAATTTATTTTTCAGCCTTTATATTTATTTTTTTAATTAGATAATGCAGATATTATTCAGGTTAAAAACTCATTGTCATCCTTAGCTACAAGGCAAGCCGCGTTTGTCTTTGCGTATCCCAGTTTCGAGTTGGATTATTATGTCGTGGGATTATGGCTGTGTTCTGACCTGCACGAGTTTGAGCAGGTTGAGTTGGGCTGGATCGATTAGAACTCTGTCAATTGGAGCCTCGTTGACCTCGGTTAATTCCAAATTTGGACTCAAATTCGCACGCAAGGCTCATAGCCTTATATACAGTGCGAGGTTTGTGGATGCGGACATCCGCTCTCAGATCTTCCCTAAACCATTGATGAAGACTCCCAGTAAACAATGATCGGGCCAATTAGTCATCCTCGGCGATCGCTTTGCAAATTCTTGTCGATACTTCTGAACTGTGCCTGTTTGTCGGATGTTGCAAAGATACTCGTCTTGGTTCTGAAATTCAGCTGGTCCATAGTTGTCCTGGAAAGCTTTTACTAAGTCATCCCAGTAAATTATGGTGCGTTCATTGTTGAGCCAAGAGAAAAGATCCAAAGCATCTCCTTCTAGGTACATAGCCGCAATGTCGACTTTGAGATCTTCTGGCGTCCGGTAATAGCGAAAATATTTTTCTGCTTTAAGGAACCAACCACGTGGATCTCCCCCATCAAATCTAGGAAATTCGATTTTGAAGTAGGGCCCGTGGTTCGGGTTTCGTCTCCCCCACAGGTTGTCACCTTCTTCTTCTTCTGATTCTGTCCAGTTGGGACGCCTCGCTTCCCGTAGTCCAGACGCGATTTCTACTCCTTTGCCTCTGTTGTCAACGTTTGAAGAAGATGTAGTCTTGTATTGAGCTTTCAGGGCAGCATCGTCAGCTCTAAGAGCGTCCATGCCATCCAATCGCGATGCTATAGCAGCAAGTTGAATGGATATGGGGTCTGTTGTGGTGGTGGTGTTTGGTGAAGAGGGGCGAGTGTTTGACGAATCGGTAGCGACGTGTTGTGCAGTTTGGTTATTGGCTGGTGGAAGAATTGGGGTATTGCGTGTCCCTGTACCATTAGGGTTTGTTTGTGTGTTTTATCCCGGCAATGGAACCAAAATGGTGGGAGCAAGGAACCAAACAGGAAAGAAATGAAATCTGATGTTTATTAAATGTAGATGAAAACCCACTTCGAGAAGGGCTAACTCTCCTAACAACAACTGAAATTAAAAAAAAACTGATCTGCTAAAGGAAAATGCAGTACTGTCTTTATAAATAGCTAAAGCGTAAGTAGTTATACTAAAGGATCGTGAAGATCACTTAGCTTCCATTTTCCACGATTTGTGTCACTAATCCCACTCTTCCTTGACAGAAAGGTCGACTCAATAAAACTGAGAGTTGGTTTTGAGCCTCTTTGTCACGTGTCCTATATTTTCTCCTTGAGTAGACACGTAAGGGAGGACTTCCATCAGTTTCTCATACGTAGCAATCCAATATTCGGTTGTTAGTGGATAGCAGTAATCCCGTTGAAGGATTGACTGATAAAGACCTGGACTATAGCAGCATCATCCTTCTAATAATAGTGATGGTTTTGTTTTTATTATGTCTGTACCCAATTAGCTTTCTGTCTTGGATTGTTGCATTATGTGAATGTTTTCTTTAACGTCTACTTGAATGGTAGAATGCAGCGTCAGATTATAGCTTGCATCTGGTTCTGATCTGATGTCTTGTCGCCCTGTATCGACACTGCTCATTCTATACGATTTGGCCACAGGTTTATACTTGTACATTTCAAAGCTCTTTGTTGGAAATACTATCCATACCAGGTGGGAAAGTATGGTTCCTGCTGCAATGTGTATAGGATAATATCATTAAGAATGCTTATGAATGTACGACGCATGCACCGTTTTGAAAGAAAGATGGGGGACAAAAACATCAAAATGTAGAATTAAAACACACAAAAAGGAAAATGACAGAGGACCAAAATGGTAGACAAAACTTGGTGCCTTATTGATAAATTGGTACTAACGAAACTTTTCAACTGCACTTTTGTGATGTGGACATCCGAATCAACCCCGAGACTTGGAACCTTCAACTCCTTGGCCGAAAGCATAATATTTTTACTTCTAATGAATATCGGAACTTTACTCAGACAGCTGCCTTTTAGAAGAGCTATTAAATGACGAAACAATTTCTGGCACTCCGAATCAAATCTCAAAAGTGTCTCTATTTATATGCTGCTGCTTTCGTCTCTGACCAGGAGAATGCATGTCGCTACTTGCAATTAAAGCGTGATAACACTACAGCATGGGCATTTTAGAGCGAGCTGTTTTCCTGAGAACTTCCCGCCAACTGTGCACGCTTTCAATGAGCCCGAGAAATCAGCTCCAGCACCAAAACAGCAACTTAGATAATGCACTTGTACTCTTTGAGAGAAACCCATCTGTCCTAAACGTCTCGTCCTGGAATAAATTGCTCTCTCGCTGCGTGCGGAGCAATCAAATTCAAGCCGCCGAATACCTGTTTGATAAAATGCCTGTTAAAGACATTGTTACCTGGAACACCATGTTATCGGCATTTAACAAAGCCAAAAACCCGCATCTAGTGTGCAAGTATTTCTTTGGATTGCAAGAGATCGGTCTGATGCCCTGTGAACGCACAGTCGCGATACTGCTTAGTGCATTTTCGGATGCCGCGTATAGTGTGTTGGTGCCTCAGATTCATGTGCTTGTAGTGTGCTTGGGGCTAAAATTGAGTGTCTTTGTCGGCTCTGCTCTGATAAGAGCATATGCAAGTGCAGGAGATCATTTTGCATTAGGTAGAGTCTTTGATGAGATCGCAGAGAAAAATGTTGCTTCTTGGAATGCATTGATCTCGGGTTACATGGAACTTGGATGCATGGTGAAGGCACAAAGAGTTTTTGATGTGATGCCCGAGAAAGACATGATATCCTGGACTAATTTGGTTCATGGGTACATTGCCAACAAGAGAATTGACAAGGCTAGGACAATGTTTGATAAGATGGACAAAAGGGATGTTGTTTCATGGACTGTAATGATCAGTGGATATGTGCGAGATGAGAGTTATACGAAGGCCATGAAGCTTTTTTGTTTGATGGTGGATTCAGGGACCAGACCAAATGATTTTACATTTTCTTGTGTTTTGGACGCTTGCTCTGGATGTTCATCTCTTCTAATGGGGCAGCAAGTTCACTCAATCATTTTAAAATCTGGTATACCAGAAAATGTATACTTATGGACTTCACTTTTCGATATGTATGGGAAATGTGGTGAAATTGATGCTGCTTTTTCCATTTTTGAGTCTATGGAAATTAAGAATTTAGTGTCTTGGAACTCCATAATAGGATGTTATGCCAGGCATGGGCTTCCAACTAGAGCACTGGCAGAGTTTGAGAGATTGATAAAATGTGGCGTCATTCCCGATAAAATAACATTTATCAACGTATTGTCTGCATGTGCACATGGAGGATTAGTAACAGAAGGGGAAAAGCACTTCAAATCGATGAGCATAAATTATGGCATAGAAGCAGAGTTGGAGCATTACACATGCATGGTGGACCTCTATGGGAGAGCTGGTCAGCTGGAGAAAGCAGAGAAATTGATCAAAGAAATGCCATTTAGGCCTGACGTGGTTCTGTGGGGTGCATTGCTTGGAGCTTGTGGTTTGCATTCAAGTTTGGAACTTGGCGAGTTTGCTGCAGAGGGTATCAGCAAGATGGAAAAAGATCATCCAATAGCTTATTCAATGTTGTCAAAGATTCATGGAGAAAGAGAGCAGTGGACCAACATAATTGAACTGAGGAAAATTATGAAGGAAAGGGGTGTTCGAAACCAGAAGGCTGGGAGTTGGATTGAATCTCCTGTGGATGTAAGCTGAAACCAGAGCAATTCACATTATATTATCCCCTAGTTTAAACATTCATTTGGATATCATACTGCCTTCTCCGGGTTGATTTGTGATATCATGTCGTGAGATTGGCAGTAGTAGTGTGAAAGTACCTAAAACAGGACCACGGATCGACATATTCGGGACAGTTGAGAGACGTACACAGTGAAGGGCAGTTAAATGAAAGAATCAAGCTCACCTGACTAATATGATCGTCTGGAATTGTCCCGACTTCTAATGATGTAAACTTCAAACTTCCACCCCAACGTGAACGAACAAATCGAGTGTTGAAAGAAAGGATCTCTAGGTAGACGTGCTAGCTCATGACTTGGTGGTTCCATGTTATAGGCCAGCAAACTCAGGAATTTTCTCCATAGGTTGAAACCTTATTAATTGTATGATAAGGTACGACACCGCAAACTCAACAGGAAGTGCATAATCATCTTGCAAGATACGATTGTGCATTCCCCTTTATCCTTTATCAAGCTGTGTTGCTGCTCAAGAGTCTGAGTTCCAGTACAAGCTAAACAAACTCCCCTACTTCAATAATAAACCACTAGATGGGCCACTTTTTGCTTCCCCTATTGTTATTACAAAAACACCCGCCCATTTGATTACACAATTACAAAATGGACAAACGTGATTTAGACCGTCTGTAATACTGAAACTGCATTAATCCAGAAATTATCACAAAGATTGTTCACATTCATTCATTTTTGTTTCAAATGTTACAAAAAATGGCAACTAAGAAACGTTGAAAACCAAATATGGACTAGTACAATAGGAAATGATTGCTAGGCCTAATGATACAAACTTTTCCTCCAGCCACTAATCCATTTTAATGTGCCACAAATAAGTTGTAATCCAACCGCTCCCAATAGCAAAGCCAGTAATCCTTTAATCTTTCAGGCCGTGCCCTTTCACTTTTTGTTTTTACTCTCTTCCCTTTCTCTCTCTCGTTTCTTGTACAGCTTCTCAAGAACCCGCTTGGCTTCGCATTGAGGAAAATTCGTCAAATCATAGTAGTGTGGGGCAACATCTACAAGCCTACATTCAACAAACTTTTTTTGTGAGAATCTATAGAACAAGCATTAGAAGATCCAGCAAATATGAAAATCCATAAGGTTTCCAATAAACCTTCATGTTTCAATATTGAAACATCCAACAATCACAACAAAAAAGAAACCATTACGGGCTAACGTCAAGCAAAACAAACATCACCCTAGATAGGTTGAACACAGAGATAAGAAAGAGTAGAATACTAACCATTCACCGCGAATATCTGTCACTGTACGAATAAAATTCCTGCTGGTTAGCACGTACTCATTGTAAATGACCCACTCTGGCTTGTGATCCAGACAATTTGAGGGATGCAAGTGTACCACCTGTAGAAGGAAATACAAAATCATAAGCCTTGATATTCCATCACTTGTATTTGAAGTTGTCAATACTCCAGCTAGAATAACACAACAATGTAAGAAGGCCTCGTTATCTTCTCACAACTAGGAAAGAGCCTTAAAATATGGAGCATGAAAAGATCAAATCTTGATACTAGTGTTACAGGGATAGCAGATAAACTCCAAACATACTTGGTTGTCCTTCACTGTCAAGTAGTGTCCAGTCCGTTCAAGGTGAGCAACCTGCATAAAATAACCTGCTAGCATGGCCTTTCTAATGTTGACATAGTAATCACGGCTGGAGAAGTCCGTGCTGCATAACTTGAGGTTAAACCTGGCCATGATGCGTACAAGCTGTTGCCTAACATTATCAGCAGCTTTGAGTGCTCTGTGGTTGATAAAATTTTCATAGCACCAAGATGGATCCTCATCTGCAGCCCACCAAAAACAGTGACCTCATAAGTATGGCATTTCTGTAAAAACTCCAGAGAATGAAGTATAAAGAAGAGTAGATACTTACTGTTCTGTTTATATGCGTGATATACATTTAACAACGTCAAGTGATCTCCATCTATGTGCCCAAACCTAGCCTTCGCTTCATCAGCAGCTTTTTGAGCCTCCCTAGGGCGGACAAAGCAATTGGGTACTAAAGACAGAATTTGGTTATCACAGAAGAGGCCCATTGAAGGTCAGCAGATGCATACAGGCGAGACGAGACCATTTGCTTGATGAGATAATACTGAGAAACTGCAACTATCTGCATCAGCACCTACTTAGAATCCGATGGTACATGCCAACCGGGGGCATGGAACCCATACAAGACAGTTGCTGATGACAACCTAATTTGACACAAATTGTTCAACTGCATGCATGCATATTATCTACACATGCAAGTAGTTAAACAACTATCACAATGTGCAGAGAAGAACCAGTTCACCAGTTCTCTGCACATGCATGCCATATACAAAGGATGCATCATCTCAAGTAATGATCCCCAATGGCATCTAGACTGACACAAAGAAGTAACATAGTAACTGATAATACCTGAAAGCATGGCAGAAATCGACAGGATCTCATTTGAGCAATTGAATTCCGGACTTACAACCAGCATCTTGGACATCTGAGGATCTAATGGAAACTCGCTCATTATTTCCCCCAGCTTTGTCAAGTTCCCTTCATCATCTAATGCTCCCAAATAATTCAGAACCTCTAAAGCTCGCATCAATGTCTCGGGTGCAGGAGGGTCCATGAAATCAAAATGAACTAGATCATCAATCCCCAGCTTCTTCAATGTCAGAACTGTATTTGCAAGATTTGACCGCAATATTTCTGGATAAGTCTGAGGTTGGAGATCTTGATTGAAACTTTTCTCAGTATAGAGTCTGAAACATTTTCCTGGCTGAGTTCTACCAGCACGACCTGCCCTTTGGTGGGCACTTGCCTTTGATATTGGGGACACTAACAATGACTCAACTCGCACTCGTGGGTTATAAACTTTTTGCTTAGCAAAACCTGGATCAATAACATAAACAATGCCATCTATGGTCAAAGAAGTTTCTGCAATATTTGTCGACACAACAATCTTCCTTCCAGCAGGACCACCCTCATTCAGAGGTGGTGGAGCAGGTTCAAAAATTTTCTGTTGCATTGCGGGAGGAAGAGTTGAATAAAGAGGCACTACTTTAACTGGCCCCACTTGATCCCCCATATTTGCAACTTCCTTTGTTATCTTGCGGCATGCATCTTCAATCTCCTCTTCACCAGTTAGGAAGACAAGTATGTCACCAGCCGGTTCACACATGTGTATCTGTACAACAGTCCGAATACCAGCCTCCAAATAATCCCTTTCAGGTTCCTGAGTATAGAAAATCTCAACAGGGTGAAGCCTACCAGGAACCTTCATAAGAGGAGCACCATTAAAGTAACCCTGAAACTTCTCAGCCTCAAGAGTAGCACTCATCACAACGAGCTTCAAGTCAGATCTATTCCTCAGTACTTCTTTAAGAAGCCCAAACAGCACGTCAGTTGCCAGAGTTCTTTCATGAGCTTCATCAAGGATTATAACTTTGTAACGTTCCAAAAGTGGATCAGTCATTGCTTCTCTTAAAAGCATACCATCGGTCAGATACCTGCCACATAATGGAAAGCACCGCATTGGCATACAGTTTAATAAAACTAGAGATCATAAAAGCACTATCCCATCAAATTGAAAACGAACAGATCAGAAAAAACTTACTTCAAAACTGTTCTTGCACTGCTACAGTCTTCAAAACGAATACTGTAACCAACCTCTTCACCAATATTCACATCCATCTCCTCGGCAACACGCCTAGAAACAGACATTGCAGCCACTCTCCGAGGTTGGGTACAACCAATCATCATTTTCCTTCGTTTATCTGGAGTTTCTATGTCTACAGCTTCTAAAACAAATTGAGGAATCTGTTACCCAAACATGGTGTATTAGCGGACACAATTAGCATGCCTCCCAAATTAACAGCCATGAAAATCAATCACAATATTCTCTCGGAAGATTAAAGCTAATTAAAAACATTACTAATACAATAAATTATTCAAATATAAGATTAAAACTAACCTGAGTAGTTTTTCCACTACCAGTTTCACCGACAAGAACAAGCACTTGGTTATTTTTCAAAGCCTGGAAGAACTCTTCTTTCTGTTGCCATACAGGCAAAGTTCTTCTCTTCTCTAGTATATCATAGTACCTTTGCGAGTACGGCCTCCCATTCCACCGGTTAATCGAGCTATTACCATTGTTGCTCATCGCCGCCGCGCCGCCGCCGTTAGGTTTCGTTATCTTCGCCGAGAGCGATGTCTCGTCAACAACGTCGAACAAGCTCACCTTCCTCTTCCGCTCCGTACCCATTCAAAATCTCCAGATCACAAGGACCCTCCAAATTGAGAAGAAAATGAGAAGAGAGATTTGAGTCTGTAAACCCTAGAAATACTAAATCAATTAGACGAAAAGGGGAGGCTACGGCGTGAACGTTGTCCTTATATCACAAGGATAGGAGGTTTCGAGATTTGCTAATTGGTCCCTTGTTTATTATCTTTTTAGCAGCCGGGAAATTTACTTAAATTTCTGTAATTGGGTTTACAGCCCAATAAAAACTTAAGGCCTAAAAAAACATGGCTACTCGGGTCATTCAAGTGTTCTAGATTGGGCCGAAAGTGAACTTCTTTTATCATCCCATTTTGTGTTGGAAAAGATGAAAGAAAAATATTAGTATGTCACTTGAGTTGAGGTAAAATATCCCTGTTTCTCTTATAATTTCAATATTACAAAATATTTTTATTAATAAAATGAATGTTATAGAATGGATAATTTTAAAAAGAAAGATTTATTAATCTTTTATCAAGTTATTTTAACAAAATTAATTGTATAACTAATTATTTCAACTGTAATCATATTTATATTACTAATGCTATATATATGTGTGTGTGTGAGTGTATTTATCGTATTTAGAATTACCATGTAGAAGTCAGCCTTGATTAAAGCTTATACATCGACACCGTTGATGAGTTCCAGAGGCTGAAAATGGAACTGAAGTTGAGGGCTCATGCTGTTGGTGACAAGATAAAGGTCCAAGAATAGGCTGGAGGTCAGCACTTGGGGCTTTGCTGGATCTGGAAGATGACTGTCGCTAGACTCTGGAGGATTGGCAGCTACATATAAATGCTTGCATTCAATTGTCATTGTCTAGTCTTCAATGCAGAACATGGACGATTTTGATAATGCTCAGTATCTTTGAGGTGTTGACAGGACAGAACAGAACAGACAACCATTTCCAACAACAGATGCCTGTCATCTCCTCTGCACGTGCCATTGCCAAAGGTCGTCGACACCATGTCCCAGTTGTTTCTTTGCCTTCTTCATTCTTACACCAAATTGAACCTCAATAACCCATTTTGAAGAAAGGATCAACCAGATGAAAGATGATTTCAGAAGATTGGAAATGCGGGCGTTCAATCACTGTTGAGTTTGTTTAACTTAAGACAAAGAGCACCAGGGACTTGGCCCAAGTCGCAAGAAGCCACTGGCAGTAGAATAACCCCAAATGTCCAAGGATTCTATGTGGTTGAACTGATAATGTGCCGCCAAGTGACTAAAGTAGAAATGTCCAAGGATTCTATATAGTCCAACTTGTTAGTAATTTTCCTAAGATTAAACAATAATTAATTATGTTTTTACGATTTTAATAAATTTATGGTTAAATGAATCGAAATTTATTCAAATAAAGATGATAAAGTAGCTCGACAAAGGATCTGGTTCAATACGCTACAATCTACCAAAGAAAATGGAACCTAATTAGTGTGAGCTAGACATGCATGGGAACTATGACGAGGAGGCCCGATATGGATGCTATATATACAAGGTTAAGCTCTCTTACTTTTGCTGAAGTAAGACATGAATTTTGGGATTCTCTCACCCGTTAAGAGGTTTACGGTTTAAAAAAGTTTCAAAAAGACGTTAACGACATCTGGTTTATCGAATTTTGTAAAGGTCGTCATAAAAACACACGGTTTCGGTGTCGAAAAGCTCTTTCAAAGTTATGGAAAGAAAAATAGATATTGCTCATGTTTTCTTCATTCATTCACTTTTATGTTTGATCTTGGGCACGTAACTGAAGAATCTATAGAAGCTTTTAGGGATTTTACGTTTGGTAAAGTTATCTTACCAAACTGAATCGTAAAATCTTATTCACGAATGAAAAACATATGATATATATACCATCATTATCTGTTTTTAAAAAATGACAACACCTGTTACGTAAAACACAAAACAACTAAAAACTTATACAACAATAGTATCCTACACTATACAATAAATACAATACAAATACATAAATATTCTACAGCCCCCCTTAAGGATGGTGCTAGGTGCCAATCACATAAGCCCAACTTGGACAGCAAAAAAGAAAAAATCGGAGCTAGCAAGGCCTTAGTAAACATATATGCCAATTGAAACTTAGGAATATTTTGAGGTAGAATGAAACCTTCTTTATACTTATCGCGAACCAGATGACAATCAATTTCCAAATGCTTAGTTCTTTCATGAAAAATAGGATTAGTAGTATTATGAACAGCAGCCCAATTGTCACACCATAAAGGAATAGGAAAGGAAATGGACACTCGAAAATCTACCAGCAAATAAGAAATCAATTGCAATTCACAAACCGTAGTAGAAAGACTACAATATTCAGCCTCCGTGAAAGGTCGAGAAATAGTAGATTGTTTCTTAGTTTTCGAAGAAATCATAGTGTCACCCAAAAATACACAAAATCCTGTTAAGGATCTCCCACTGAAAGGACATTCAGCCCAATCCGCATCACAAAATGTTTGTAAAGAACAAGAATTGTTATAAGGAAAGAATAAACCTGTAGATGGAGAGTGCTTTAAGTACTTGAGCACAAGAATGGCAGCTATCCAATGCTGTTCAGTAGGAACCTAAACAAATTGACTCAGCTGTTGAGTCGTATGTGTGGTGCCAGGCCCGGTAAACACAAGATAAAGGAGGCGCCCAACCAACCTCCTATATCAATCTGGATTCACCAATAAAGGAGAACTAACATCATCAAAACGATAGTTAAGAGATAAAGGAGTAGCTGCCCCTTTTGAACAAGTCAACCCTGCATCCTTAAGAATGTCCAACACAATTTTTCTCTGATTCACATACAAGCCACTATCTGACCTAGCAAGTTCCAACCCAAGAAAATATTTTGCAGATCCTATGCCTTTAATATTAAACTGGTCATGTAAAAATTGTTTTACTTGTTGAATATAAGTCTCCGTTTGACCCATGATCAATACATCATCAACATACACAACAATAGCAATATAACCATTTTCTTCGGATTTAATGAAGAGACGTGGATCATAAGCAGATTGCATAAAATTCTGCTTACAAAGAGAAATAGTAAGCTTATGATTCCATTGTCGTGAGGCTTGCTTAAGACCATATAAAGACCTCCTCAAACGACACATTTGATTGGGACCAGCTTTGGTATATCCTTGGGGAGGTTGTATTACTTCTCATCGATATACCCATGCAAAAAAGCATTATTGATGTCTAATTGATGTAAAGACCATCCTTTTGCAGTAGCATTGGCTATAAAAAGTCTCATAATAACCATTTTAGCAACTGGAGAAAAGCAGTCAATGTAATCAACCCCTTTAATTTGATTATAGCCTTTCCCTACTAATCTAGCCTTATATCTATCAACACTCCCATGAGGTTTAAGTTTAACCTTAGCCTGCTTACCCTTCGGTAAAACAGTAAGGTCCCAAGTGTGATTATTATCAAAAGCTGCTAACTCAACCTCCATAGCATTTAACCAATTGGAATTAGTTTGAGCTTGCTCAAAAGAACTAGGTTCTTCAATATTAGACACATTTGCTAAACAAGAATGATATGCCAAGGTGAGGTTTGAAGAAAGAATAAATGGCTATGTATGAGGTGTATTAGAAGAATCAGTCATATTAGGGAAAACAGAATGAGCAATATCAATAACAAATGCATATGAAACAAAATCATTCAACCAATTAGGTCGTTGGGTCACACGAGTACTCCTATGAACAGGAGCTGGACTCTGTGCAAGACCAGTGGAGCAAGGAGTATTAGAAGAAGATGGAACTGAAGAAGAAGAAGATGGAACTGAAGAATCAGAAGAACCAACATTAAGAATTTCAGTGGACAATGATTCTCGAGATATAACAGGTGTTAAAACATCTGGATTAGGCAAAGGAACTAATTCTGGATCTAAAGAAATATACTGAAAAGGAAATATATTTTTATAGAAAATAACATCTCTAGAAATGAAAATATGATGACTGTGTAAATCATAAAGTTTGTAAGCCTTTTGCCCTGAAGAATAACCAAGGAAAACATATTTGAAAGCCTTAGGAGCAATTTTATCTTTATGAGGAAAGGTGTTAGAGGCATAACAAAGACAACCAAAAGTTCTCAAAAAATGGTAATCTGGTTCCTTCTGAAAAAGAACAGAATAAGGAGACTTCCAGTTAAGAATATGAATTGAAAGCCTATTTATGATATATGTAGCTGTTAAAATGGAATCTCCCCAAAACTGCGTTGGTAAATGGGACTGAAACATAAGAGCTATAACAGTTTGCAATAAAAGCCTATGTTTTCGTTCAACCACTCTATTTTGCTGTGGAGTGTAAGGAGAGGTTTTCTAGTGTATAATTCCATAGTTGACAAAAATTTCCTGACAACTATGACTCAAGAATTCTGTCCCATTGTCTGTTCTAAAAACTTTGGTTGTAGCATGAAATTGATTTTTAATATGTTTAAGGAATTTCTCTAAAAAGGCAAAAGTCTGACTTTTGTGTTTGAGTAAATAGGTTCAGGTTGTTCTAGAAAAATCATCGACAATGGTGAAAAAGTAGTGAGCTCCACTAATTGACCCTTGTTTATAAGGACCCCAAAGGTCCATATGCAACAGTTCAAAGCATGCACATGTACTAATACTGCTCTTAGGAGAAGGAAGTCTAGTTTGTTTTGAGAGATGGCATACATCACACGATTGGTCAGAAAAATTCAGATTATTAAAGGTATCTTGCAACTGTTTCATTACAGTGATTGGATGGCCCAATCTTTGGTGCCAAAAACCATCAACAATAGCACTATGACGTTGTATTGGCTTATTGATACTTTTATCTAAATGTGTGGTGTAAGACAAAATGGTATTTTTATGAAAAGAATACTTGTCAAGAACATAGAATCCTGCAATTACCTTTCCAACTGCTAAGACCTCATCAGTCACAAGGTCCTGCAAAACACAAAAGGTTGCATGAAAGGTAAATTTGGTTAAAGATTGACAAGCTCGTTTGTCAACAGAAAGTAGGTTATATTTGAACGAAGGTATGTGCAAAGAGGATGATAGACTAAGATTATCACAAAGAATGATATCCCCTGTGAAATCTACCGTCTTAACTATACCATTCGGTAGGTGAACAGGGGTATATTTAGCAACAGGTTTAGGTTTATCAAACAAATTAAGATCATGACACATATGATTTGAAGCACCTGTGTCTATTATCCAAAAACCACATTCAATTGAATTAACTGAACTAAAAGAATGGTTGAGAATGCTACCTGCAAAATCGAGGTAGTGTGCAAAGTTGATGACCTCTCCTCCCTTGTCCTTCATCTGAATCTGCTTCCCTTGACTTTGCATAAAACTCATAATTCCTTGTTGAATCATTGCTTCCATGTCTTGTTTCAAAATTGGTTCCTTTGTACCCTTCTCTACTGAGTAATCCAAAGGTGAATCACTCATATTTACAAACTCCTTATTCACATCCCCTCCTTTTTTATCTTTAGAACTCTTATACCAATCAGGATACCCATGAATCCTGAAACAAGTATCTTTTGTATGTCTCTTCATCTTACAAAAATCACAAAACATGTCATCCTTATTCATCTGTTTCTTGGAACCACCTTTACCAACCCCTTTTATCATACTGTTACCAGAACTACGTACCATCATAGCATTAGTGGTGTTATCAACAAAAGAAATGTTATCCTCCCGTTGTTTTTAAACCTTAACAACCATCGAATAAGCCCTATCTACATGAGGCAAAGGCTCCATCATAAGTATTTGACTCTGAATTGCATCATATTCTTCATTCAATCCCATAAGAAATTGAACCAATCTATCATTATCCCCAAATTCAACAAACTATTTAAGAGATCCACATGAACATTGTTTAAGGGCTTCGCATGAACATTGCAGTATGGGAGTCAAACAATTGAGTTCATCCCACAACCTTTTGAGTTTAGTAAAATACCTGGAAACAGATAAATCTTATTGGGAAATCGAACTAATCTCTCTTTTGACCTGATACAACAGCAGCCCATTACATTCTCCATATCACCGCTCTAAGTCTTTCCAGAGATCCCTAGCTGAGCTCGTGTACAAAAAGGACTCCACGATGTCTTTGGAGATGGCATTAAGTATCCATGACGTTACTATAAAATCAACCCGACACCATCGATCATATTCTGGTGAACTTTCTTCCGGCCTTTCACATCTTCCATTGATGAAATTAAGCTTTAGCTTTGTGCCTAAAGCTATCCGCATCGCACGACTCCAAGATAGGTAGTTATTTGCACTTAATGGAGTCGTAACGAGAACCATACCTGGATGATTTGAGTTCTGTGGAAACATCGGATTCTCGTCATCTTTCATACTTGCAAATGATGAGCTCGAACTACTGCTACCGTCTACCATGATTCAGCTTCGTAGATGTGTGGATCTACCAAGTGCTCTGATACCATGAA
>JANZXP010133160.1:0-15539 GCA_027576715.1 Erythroxylum flavicans
TATTTGTTAATTATGTTATTATTGCTTATAAAATATTATTAATTATTAACCATGCATTATTATTTATTTATTATTATATCACTAAGTACTATATACTAATATTAAGTATATATATTAGTCACAACCATGCATTAATTCATTCGTTAAGGTTCCAGATGTGACTTATTTACTTTTTTAATTTGTTAAATAAATATTAATGAATGAGTTCATTAAAGTCACAGGCGTCTAAACTTATATTTATTTTTTCATTTTTAAATTATTAAATATTATTTTTGACTTCACTTGTGATTGCCGTGCAAGCTCTTCTTTCGCTCTCCTGTCCAAACATTGAAGCTCTTCTTATATGTTATGATTGTTATACGCATTCAATAAATATGCCACCAATTTATCAACTCTTTTTTCTTAAGTAACCAATTAATAACTCAATTCTTCCCAAGAAATATTTCTGATTCTCTCTCCACACTTCCCAAGAAAAGGTCTTAAGTCATCTCTTCCTGCACCTCTTGCCCTTGCTCTTTCTACCTCTTTGCAACTTCCACGATATCTTTGTTCTTTTAACGTGTCCTAATTGAATGACACCTAATTTATTCCTATCATCGAACGGCCACAATTTATTCTAAAACCATGAAACTATCCCCAACTTTATTGATATTGGCTTTTTTGTCATCTACTTTGTCGATCTCATTAGAAAATCTTCCTCTCTTTCATTTCATTTCTCTTCTCTAGAATTTCCTCTCATTCCCAAATCGGAACTGTTTTAAAAAAAGGATCAACATCAAATATAAAAATGCTTACAGAAGGAGTCACCTGAATTCAACGTAACGCCTTCTATATACATCTCGCAATTTGGTACTTTTACCATTCCCGTATATAGTAAAATGTGAAATTTCTCTATATTTTCTGATCTCACCTCATAAATACTACGAGCTCTGTAAATTTTTAAAAGTGCTATTTCTGATGTTTTGTTTTTTTTTTTGGAATCGATTGATCTTGATATGTCAAAGAAAATTTTTGGAGGCTTCTACACACATATTTTATGATGAAACTCTTCCTATAAATATTGGTTTCTCTTTTTGGTTGTTCTTCGTTTGACACATTGAATAAACTCTATAACTTGGCAAAGGTGAATTTGGGTTTGTCCTGCATCTCTTATTTAGCCTGTACCTGATAAAATTATTGATTATATATAGTATCAAAGGCTAACAAACATGTCAAAGGACGCCAGCTACAATTGTAAGTACTTCCATTTTTCTTGTTATCTCATTTGGGCATATGTTTCAAATATGCATGAGGTTTTTTGATGGTAGAAGTTATAATTATAATATTCTTAATAATGTTGCGAGTAACATACTGGGTTTAGTGTCAAATTGAATTTTAGTACAGTATTATATCGGTCAATATTGGATACTATTTCGGGTAATTTTTAAAATTTATGAAATAATCTTTGAATTTTTTTAAAAAATTACAAAATAGTTCATTATCATATTGTATAGTTGTACTGTATATTTTTAACTCTGTCTCTAAAATCATAATAATAAATAATAATCACAATTAATATAAAATAACAATAATTTTCAGATATTTCACATATAAATAATAATCATAATTTTTATGAAAAAGAAAACCGTCATCATACAAATATAAAATTAAAATTAATACAAAGTATTTAAAATATTACAATAATAAATAATAATTACGTCAAAACATTCAATAAAAAGAACAATAAATATCGTTAACTCTCAAATTATTACAATTTACAACAAGAGTTTATGATAAGGAAACAACTAAGTATAATTGAAACATAAAACAAAAATATATATTATTTAATTTACTATCAATTAAATATATTATATATTGAATTAATTAAAATTAATTATTACTAAAATGATAAATATCTTAATTTAATTTATAATTTAATTAAATTTATAAATTTAATTTAATAATTACTAATAAATATAATTAAATTTTAAAATATTTTTAAAATATATAAAATAAATACTAGTTTATAAATAATAAATTTTAAATTATTTATTTTAAAAAATAAAATATTTTTATTAATACTTTATTAATAAATATTATATAAAAGATTAAAATAAACTTAAATAAAATAATTTATTTTTAATTTTTATTTAATGTATATTTATTATTAGTAATAAAAATATTTATTTTATTTTTAAAATGAAAATTAAAAATTCTCAATAAAAGTTGAAATAAATAACTAATTAAAAAAATTTGAAAAAAGAAGGGGGAGGGGAGGGGAGGGAGAGGTGGGAATTTTTAAAAAAAATTTGAAAATTTTGCTAATAAGTCCCTATATTTTTCAAAATTTTTGATACCGGCTGGTATATGGTCGATATTATAAATACCGTAAGTATCGGCCGGTACCAAATGAAACACACCGGTACTAACCAGTATTTATACTTGGTACATAAGTACCTCTATTTCGTACCATTCTCTGGCCAGTACGGTACATACTACCTGGTATTGATCGATACAGAACGAAATTCAAAACAATGGTTTATACAGACTGCTTCTGGAACATAAAAACTACCCCAGCGGTTACTGTCTCAGCAGTCCTTATTGACTGAGTTTATACTTCAGTGACAAAGGGAGGATCCCTAACTTCCTCTTTTGTTTCACTAGCAACAATTGAAGTCATCCCAATTAATTCCTCCTGCGAACTGGTGCTAAAGACTTTATCCGTAGGTTGCCATTTTTTGTTAGCAAAGTTCGGCTTCCACGGATAAGAAATGTGAATATTAACATGTATTTTTTCTCCCATCTCACTAAACCGATGCACAGGAAAGTTGTCAGGTAAATATGCATTTTTCTGTACTTCAATACAGAATTTGGCATATCCAATTTGCTCCATTTTGGCCGTTCGGGAGTCTATACACACAGGTTTTCCCAAGACACTGGCTAAGAAACTTAGCCCTTCCACCGTCCAAAATTCCATCGGCAAATCATGAAATTGAATCCACAATGGCAGAACCTCAATCCTACTTCTATCAAGTTCCATATCTTGCCTCCATTGATGTAGAAAGTGACTGGCTTCCAATGTGCCATGGGCCCTATTCTACAATCTCCTTGAGAAATGTTTCATCAGCAAATTTGAAGATGATAGTACCATCTTCACGTAACATCACATTTTTTAGACCTTTGTTTTCCCATTGAGCTCTCACCCACGCATTTATAGCCGGGAAAGCAAGTCACCTAGTCCAGAAAAATCCTATGTGAGCAGTGGACAAGCTCTGATGCTGGCAGCTAATAGCTCCAGAGGTGGAGATACAACCCTGTCTTTAAATACATTTTGATAATGCTTCAACTGGCCCTCGTTATGGTGGGGGGAAATTTGTTGTGCCAATTTCTAATTGATCTCGTAGTATTTGAGGGAGCTGTTAAGACATCAACCCCCACGGTGTCGTTGTTGCCTGTGGGTGTGCTTAAGTTTTCCCTTGAAAGAGGAGGGAAATCAATGTTGGAGAATGAGGAATTACCCTTGTCGACCACCTCATAGGTGGTCGATGAAAGGCCTTCCATCGAGGCGGAAGTGTCTGCAATGCTAAATGGGGAGGCAGAGACTAGAGAGGGTAAAATCGCCTCTTGCTTGCAGATCTAGACGTGGGTAGTCATGCTCATGCCGTTGGGTCTCTCCCGTTGTCGCCGTTGTTGGGTCTCTCTCACTCCATGTTGATAATTGCTAATGCTACCTAATACTAATTTAGTTTGTGTTCAGTGTATTATATAAAACATCCAAAGTGGTTCTCCTACACATCAACACTGCTTTGCCTACTTAAAAAGACTTCGCTACTATAAGTTGCTGCAAGTGTATTTAGCCACTCATTTCACTTCTCACTAACCAGCGCACATATTACAACCTCCAAGAGGTGGCATTCAATAAAGATTCTAAGTTTTGGCACACAAGTGATTGAGATTTTGTTTCAATTTCTTTTTGAAAATCCGAAAGGATGTAGTTTCGCAAAAAATATGGTTCAGCTGCAATTGCTTTGAACTGTATCTATGGTTGTTTGATCTAAAGCAACTGTGTCAGCAATTGTAAATTTTCTAGCATAAGCAAAAACAAAAAAATTAAATGCGAAATAAACAAATCGTCACCTGATATTTGTTAACGTAGTTCGGCACATCTTGCCTACGTCTGCAGACCCTCACACAACTTAATCACTTTCACCAAATAACAACAATGGTTTTACTTAAGGCATTACAGAACCGACTTACCCAACCCTTGACACTATCCCCCGTTCTCACAACCCATAAAAGTAAATCACTCTCAATAATATGACCACCTCACACTAACCTTAACAGAAGATTTTCACAACAACGTTTGACAATAAAGATAAGAATTAAACAACTCAAGTGATTTAAACAATAAAGACATAATCAAGACAACATTTGAGATAGAAAACAACTCCCCTAACAATGTAGCTTCGTCAGCGAAAGAATAGGAAGTTGTCTACCAAAAAATCTGCTATGAACTTTCGATATTATCACTGAAACATCTCACACATAACAGCCACGAAAACTCAACGAAACAACAAACGTTTCTGTTGGAAAGAAAAGAAGAGACAAAGGAAGTAGAGGACAAAGAGACAAATGAAGCAAAGGAATTTTGCTTAATTTTATTCAACATCTAAAAGTGCCTATTTATAGGCTTACAAGAAACTAAACAAGCGTAAAATTTCTCAACTACAATCAGATTTGTTGATATTATCTTTGACTAAGTAAAACCAAAAAATCTTGGAGTACAAATATGAAACTTCAAGAACTCAGTCAAATTGAAAAATAAACACATGTTAATTTGAATCAACCTTCAACACCCCCTTGATAAAAAATTTCATGGATGGATCACTTCTATCCTAATATAATGCACTTCTCATCAATGTCTTGAAACTTGTTAATGCACATTAGCATCAACTTATAGATATTGGAGCACATCTCTCCATGGTGCACTTCTCACAACAATTTTTAAAGAGTTTATTCTTGTGCCACGTGTGTCATGTTTGTTTCTTCTTCGTTTTGAAGTATGCAGTTTTTTTGTAAATGCCAAACCTCTTGCACTTGAAGCACTGTTATTTTCCTTTGTGCCAAAAGTCCTTTTCTTCATGACCGGGCTTTTTACAATTTGTACATTCGAGAATTTTACTTTTATCTTTTGAAGAGGAACTCTTGACCTTGTATGCTTTTTCGACCTTATCACTATTTTCTCCATCCCTCATTATTCTTCTTTGATCCACAACTTGAAGAGTGTTTAGTAACTCTGCAATCGTTATATTTGATGGATCTTTACTGACTTCAAGATATGAAAATTTTGACTCGAACCTTTCGGGAAGTGTCACAAGAAGCTTGTCTACCCTTTGAGTAGGAAACTCTTCGCCAAATAACTTGATTTGATTGACAATAGACATAAATTTGCTCCCATATTGCTTGACACCTTTAGAGTTCTTCATTTTTGACATCTTAAATTCCCTTTTGAGATTCAAAATTTGCATAATCTTAGTTTGAATGTTACCCTCAAAATTTTCTTTTCGTTTCTCCCATGCTTCTTTAGGAGATTCACATGCCATTATACTCGTAAAAATTCCTTCCATCATGACCGAATAGAGACAAGATAGAGCTTTTGGTTTCTTTGCCATTTCTTCATCATTCTTTTGATTTGGTTTAGGGTTGGATTTTGTGGAAGAGGTGTAGGCTCAAACTCACTTTCAATAACCTCCCATAAACTAACAGCTTGCAAATATGACTTCATTTTGATAGCCCAAAAGTGGTAATTTTCTGCATTGAATATAGGAATTGAAATAGAGAAATTGTTTTATGCCATATTGCTATTAAATCCTCACAAACCCAAGAATAATTGGAGCTCTAATACCATGTTGGAAAGAAAAGAAGAGATAAATGAAGCAAAGGACTTTTGCTTAATTTTATTCAACATCTGAAAGTGCCTATTTATAGGCTTACAAGAAACTGAACAAGCCTAAAATTTCTCAAAGACAATCAGATTTGTTGACACTATCTTTGACTAATTAAAACCAGAAAATAGCGGAATACAAATCTGAAACTTTAAGTACTCAGTCAAATTGAAAAACAAACACATGTTAATTTGAATCAACCTTCAACAGTTTCATCGTCAAAACTTTAAACCAATGGAGGTGAAAAAACACACGAAAATTGCTGGAGATTTTGCACAAAACCAACAACTTGGACAACCCAGGGGAAAACATAGCCGCCAGATGTGGATGGATCATGTAATATTTTCCCACTCACAAAGAAAACACAGTTGCTTCAAGAAATCATTAATCGAAAATTAAATGTTTCACCACGGAAACATCCAAACAAAAGCAGATGCACACATACAATTTTTGCACTCTTTTCCCTAACAACAACAATAGTTCAATAGAGAAATGCTGCTCACATAGATAAATCCAATCACCACAAAATCTGCTGCCAAAGATAGTTTGAATTACTGAAATTAAAACTACCAAAGATAACCCAAGATCTCCCAAAATTACAGCTATTAAGTCACAATGTTCTTATCGTTTTTCACCCAAAAATAGCAACAATACAACCCTAAAAATTTACGCAATAGGCAAAGAACACAGTTTTCTAATATAGATAATGTGACTGAAAAATCAGCTGCCTTAGATAGATAAAAACTACAGAAATAAGTTGTCAAGAAGAGTTCAAAAGTTACCAAAAATCTGCATGTTATCTTAATCAAGATATGGTGATTTGATTTCAATTAAATTCTCTCATGATTAGGATTTTTATCTTAAATAAAACTCATCTTAAAATAGTCCCACATAAAGTAGAATATTCATCTTAATAATTTTTCTCAAATAATTAAAGTTGTCTAATTTCAACTTTTCGATGATCTGTGTTTGCTTCCATTCACGAACTATTGGGAATTATTGTATATTACGAATTCATGTAGATAATATTGTAGATAATATTTTGGGATTATTATTCTTTGTAATCGTAGGATAATATTTCTTAGCTGATCTTTAGGAAGTTGCCAACGGAGAAGGGTTTCTTTTTTTGTATATATTGACATACTGATAATGAAAGAGGAAGTCGATTCTTTATCTTCATCAACTGCCTGCTATCTTATCATGGTATCAGAGCAAGGCTATAAATTTTTCTTTTAAACAGAAGATCATCAGCCATGTCCGGTGAAATGACAGCAGAAACTTCGGTCCCGAGAAGGACAATTTCACCATACGATATAACTACACTTGATAATCCTGGAATAGTGATTACTCAAGTGCAACTGAAGGGCGAGAATTATGATGAGTGGTCTCGCGCTTTCCGAACAGCCTTGCGAGCAAGGAAGAAATTTGGTTTTATCGACGGAACAATCAAACGTCCTGACGACAAGTCTATAGATCTTGAAGATTGGTGGACCATTAACTCACTTTTAGTCTCTTGGATCCGCAATACCATCGAGCCTACCTTACGTTCGACCATTTCACATGTTGAGGTAGCTCAGGACCTTTGGAATGACATTCGAGAACGGTTCTCGATGGCTAATGGACCACGTGTTCAGCAGCTTCGCGCAGATCTCGCAGACTGCCAACAACGTGGTATGACGATCGTCAGTTACTTTGGCTGTCTAAAGCAGATTTGGGACGAACTGGCTAATTTTGATCAATTACCGGTTTGTCGATGTGGGAAGTGTACCTGTAATCTCACTGCAGTATTAGAACAGAGAAGGGAGGAAGAAAAAGTTCATTTGTTTATACTGGGTTTGGACGGATCTATGTACGGGACGGTACGCTCAAACATATTGGCTCAGGACCCGTTACCGTCCTTGAACAAGGTTTACTCTCTTCTCATACAAGAGGAGCGAGTAAAAACGATATCTAGAGGGAAGGAGGATGTCACAGACGTGATGGCCATGGCTGTGCAAAGTCGTGGTCGAAGTGAAGACAGAGACAACGACAGAGTGTGTTCTCACTGCAAACGTCCGGGTCACGACGTTGAAAATTGCTTTGCCATCATCGGATATCCTAAGTGGTGGGGAGATCGGCCCCGTAGTAATGTGAAAAATAAAGGACGTGGGAAATCAGCAAGTCGTAGGAACAATGGTAGTGGTCACGGTAAGTCTGGTTTGCGGGCTAATGCTGCTCAAACTCAAGGAGAGAGTTCCTCCTCGAACCCAGATGTAGCTGAGGGATCAATTCCACCTGGATTTAGCAGTGAGCAATGGGGTTTGTTGATACAAGCACTAAAAACTCAGAAGAACAATCATCACGAGAACATGACCGGTAAGCAACTTCCTTGGATTATTGACACTGGAGCGTCGAATCACATGACGGGAAATTTTAGCAACCTACAGGATGTGCGCAGTATTGCTAGTTGTCCGGTTGGGTTACCGGATGGGAGTCACGCTGAAGCCACTAAGGAGGGCGAAGTCCATATTACCAATGACTTAGTGTTAAAAGACGTTCTTTTTGTGCCCAATCTGACTTGCAATTTGATTTCTGTATCACAACTTATTGACCATTCCAACTGCTTTGTTCAATTCACTAAAACATTATGTGTTATACAGGACCTGACTTCGCAGACGCTGATTGGAGTGGGTGAGAGACGGAATGGACTCTACTACTTCCGGGTTGCACCAAGCATCAAAGCATTGCAGACAAATACCAAAGATTCTCTGGAGTTGTGGCACAACCGCTTAGGTCATCCGTCCTTACGAGTGACCAAGTTAGTCCCGAAAGTAGATAGTAGAAGCAGTAGTGATTTTTTTAATAACAGTTGTGATGTCTGTTTGCGGGCAAAACAAGTTAGAGATAAGTTTCCTATAAGTAAACATCGTGCTAATGGTATTTTTGAGCTGATACATTGCGATTTATGGGGTCCATATCGTTTTCGGTCTTCCTGTGGTGCTTCTTATTTTTTGACAATTGTGGATGATTTTTCACGTAGTGTGTGGATTTTTCTTTTAAGAGATAAAACCGAAGTGTCTCAAACTATGAAAAATTTTTTCGTCATGGTCGAGCGTCAGTTTCACAAACAAATTAAAACCGTGAGAAGTGATAATGGTACCGAGTTCACCTGTTTGACAAGTTATTTTATTGAGAACGGGATTATGTTTGAGACCTCTTGTGTCGGTACCCCTCAACAAAATGGGCGAGTTGAAAGGAAACACAGACATATTTTGAGTGTAGCCCGTGCTTTACGATTTCATGGATCACTACCGATTGAATTTTGGGGGGAATGTGTATTGACTGCGGGATACCTTATAAATCGCACCCCCTCTTTGGTTTTAAATGGAAAGAGTCCGTATGAAGTTTTGTTTGGACGTTGTCCTGATTATGGTCATATGAGAATTTTTGGGTCATTATGTTTTGCTCATTGCAAGAATGGAGACAAATTCGCTAGTCGGAGTCGTAGATGTGTTTTTATGGGGTATCCCTACGGAAAAAAAGGGTGGAGACTCTATGATTTGGAAAGCAAGGTGTTTTTTGTTTCACGAGATGTTGTATTTGATGAGACACAATTTCCATTTGCTACTATAACTGAAAATCAATTCAATGACCAACTCAAAGATACTTTAGGCCTTGGGAATGCTGTTCTTGAATTGGCAGATGAGGAGATAGTACCAGCAAGGGGGGGTGCACATGATGATAATGCAGTAGATAGTGGGGACAGATCCTCATGTCATGATACTGTTGAGGAGACAGTGGCTCTACGGGACAATAACACAGAACCCATTGTGTTAGGTAGGGGGCATCGTCAGCGACAAACTTCAATTCGACTGCGCGACTATGTCACACATACTATCCAGAAAATGAGTCCATCCGTCCACTCATCCACTCCACAGCAGTCAGCAGGTAAACCTTATCCTATAGCACACTTTGTTAACTGTGATAAATTTTCTCTGCGGCATCGGAAATTTCTTGCAGCCATCACAACAGACCGAGAACCCAGTTCTTATGCAGAGGCAATCAAAGACGCAGGTTGGCGTGCCGCAATGCAAAGTGAAATTCAAGCTTTAGAAAAAAATGAGACTTGGGTGATCGATTATCTTCCCGAAGGGAAGAAGGCTCTAGGATGCAAATGGGTGTATAAAATAAAGTATCATTCTAATGGCACAGTCGAGCGACTGAAGGCAAGACTTGTGATATTTGGCAATCGTCAAGTTGCGGGTATTGATTACAATGACACTTTTGCCCCTGTTGCAAAGATGGTCACAGTTCGGCTTTTTCTAGCGGTTGCGGCTGCTAAGCAATGGGAACTCCATCAAATGGATGTCCACAATGCCTTCCTACACGGAGACCTTCAAGAGGAGGTATATATGAAACTTCCACCGGGTTTTCAGGTGGCCGATTCTAGAAAAGTATGCAAACTTCGGAAGTCTCTGTATGGACTTAAACAGGCTCCGCGGTGCTGGTTTGCAAAATTGTCAATAGCATTGACTACTTACGGCTTCACACAATCTCGCTCTGATTATTCTCTCTTCACTATGCACCAGGCTGGGATGCATCTCAATGTCCTTGTCTATGTGGACGATCTCATCATTTCCGGGAACAATCATGATGCCATCACCAAGTTTAAAGTTTATCTTAGTCGGTGTTTTCATATGAAAGACTTAGGGACACTTAAGTACTTCTTAGGCGTGGAGGTTGCTCACGCACCCGAGGGAATTTTCTTATGTCAACGCAAATACACTCTTGATATTATTTCTGAAGTTGGTCTGCTAGGGGCTAAGCCGGCTACTATTCCTGTAGAGCAAAATCATCGTTTGGCTTTAGCAACAGGAAAACTTCTTGAAGATCCTGAGAAGTATCGACGACTGGTTGGACGCTTGATATATCTCTGCTTCACTCGCCCGGAACTTGCTTATAGTGTTCATGTTCTGTCACAGTTTATGCAACAACCTCGCATCGAGCATTGGGAGACAGCACTTCGAGTAGTGCGGTTTTTGAAGGGTAATCCGGGTCAAGGTATTCTTTTGAGTAGCACATGTGATTTACAATTACATGGTTGGTGTGATGCGGATTGGGCGGGTTGTCCACTCACGCGACGATCCCTCACTGGTTGGTTGATATTTTTGGGTAGTTCTCCAATTTCTTGGAAAACGAAAAAACAACATACAGTCTCACGGTCTTCAGCCGAAGCTGAATATAGATCCATGGCCATGACAACATGTGAGTTAAAGTGGTTGAAGGGCGTTCTCACTAGCTTGGGTGTATACCATCCTCAGTCCATGGTCCTTCACTGTGACAGTCAAGCGGCGTTACATATCTCACAGAATCCGGTCTTCCATGAGCGAACTAAACATGTTGAAGTGGATTGTCATTTTGTTCGTGATGAGATCATCAATGGTAATATTAGTCCTAGCTACATTTCGACAAAAGAGCAACTTGCCGATATTTTTACAAAGGCTCTTGGAAAATCACAGTTTGATTATCTTCTTCGCAAGTTGGGCATTCGAGATCTTCATGCACCAACTTGAGGGGGGGTATTGGGAATTATTGTATATTACGAATTCATGTAGATAATATTGTAGATAATATTTTGGGATTATTATTCTTTGTAATCGTAGGATAATATTTCTTAGCTGATCTTTAGGAAGTTGCCAACGGAGAAGGGTTTCTTTTTTTGTATATATTGACATACTGATAATGAAAGAGGAAGTCGATTCTTTATCTTCATCAACTGCCTGCTATCTTATCATGGTATCAGAGCAAGGCTATAAATTTTTCTTTTAAACAGAAGATCATCAGCCATGTCCGGTGAAATGACAGCAGAAACTTCGGTCCCGAGAAGGACAATTTCACCATACGATATAACTACACTTGATAATCCTGGAATAGTGATTACTCAAGTGCAACTGAAGGGCGAGAATTATGATGAGTGGTCTCGCGCTTTCCGAACAGCCTTGCGAGCAAGGAAGAAATTTGGTTTTATCGACGGAACAATCAAACGTCCTGACGACAAGTCTATAGATCTTGAAGATTGGTGGACCATTAACTCACTTTTAGTCTCTTGGATCCGCAATACCATCGAGCCTACCTTACGTTCGACCATTTCACATGTTGAGGTAGCTCAGGACCTTTGGAATGACATTCGAGAACGGTTCTCGATGGCTAATGGACCACGTGTTCAGCAGCTTCGCGCAGATCTCGCAGACTGCCAACAACGTGGTATGACGATCGTCAGTTACTTTGGCTGTCTAAAGCAGATTTGGGACGAACTGGCTAATTTTGATCAATTACCGGTTTGTCGATGTGGGAAGTGTACCTGTAATCTCACTGCAGTATTAGAACAGAGAAGGGAGGAAGAAAAAGTTCATTTGTTTATACTGGGTTTGGACGGATCTATGTACGGGACGGTACGCTCAAACATATTGGCTCAGGACCCGTTACCGTCCTTGAACAAGGTTTACTCTCTTCTCATACAAGAGGAGCGAGTAAAAACGATATCTAGAGGGAAGGAGGATGTCACAGACGTGATGGCCATGGCTGTGCAAAGTCGTGGTCGAAGTGAAGACAGAGACAACGACAGAGTGTGTTCTCACTGCAAACGTCCGGGTCACGACGTTGAAAATTGCTTTGCCATCATCGGATATCCTAAGTGGTGGGGAGATCGGCCCCGTAGTAATGTGAAAAATAAAGGACGTGGGAAATCAGCAAGTCGTAGGAACAATGGTAGTGGTCACGGTAAGTCTGGTTTGCGGGCTAATGCTGCTCAAACTCAAGGAGAGAGTTCCTCCTCGAACCCAGATGTAGCTGAGGGATCAATTCCACCTGGATTTAGCAGTGAGCAATGGGGTTTGTTGATACAAGCACTAAAAACTCAGAAGAACAATCATCACGAGAACATGACCGGTAAGCAACTTCCTTGGATTATTGACACTGGAGCGTCGAATCACATGACGGGAAATTTTAGCAACCTACAGGATGTGCGCAGTATTGCTAGTTGTCCGGTTGGGTTACCGGATGGGAGTCACGCTGAAGCCACTAAGGAGGGCGAAGTCCATATTACCAATGACTTAGTGTTAAAAGACGTTCTTTTTGTGCCCAATCTGACTTGCAATTTGATTTCTGTATCACAACTTATTGACCATTCCAACTGCTTTGTTCAATTCACTAAAACATTATGTGTTATACAGGACCTGACTTCGCAGACGCTGATTGGAGTGGGTGAGAGACGGAATGGACTCTACTACTTCCGGGTTGCACCAAGCATCAAAGCATTGCAGACAAATACCAAAGATTCTCTGGAGTTGTGGCACAACCGCTTAGGTCATCCGTCCTTACGAGTGACCAAGTTAGTCCCGAAAGTAGATAGTAGAAGCAGTAGTGATTTTTTTAATAACAGTTGTGATGTCTGTTTGCGGGCAAAACAAGTTAGAGATAAGTTTCCTATAAGTAAACATCGTGCTAATGGTATTTTTGAGCTGATACATTGCGATTTATGGGGTCCATATCGTTTTCGGTCTTCCTGTGGTGCTTCTTATTTTTTGACAATTGTGGATGATTTTTCACGTAGTGTGTGGATTTTTCTTTTAAGAGATAAAACCGAAGTGTCTCAAACTATGAAAAATTTTTTCGTCATGGTCGAGCGTCAGTTTCACAAACAAATTAAAACCGTGAGAAGTGATAATGGTACCGAGTTCACCTGTTTGACAAGTTATTTTATTGAGAACGGGATTATGTTTGAGACCTCTTGTGTCGGTACCCCTCAACAAAATGGGCGAGTTGAAAGGAAACACAGACATATTTTGAGTGTAGCCCGTGCTTTACGATTTCATGGATCACTACCGATTGAATTTTGGGGGGAATGTGTATTGACTGCGGGATACCTTATAAATCGCACCCCCTCTTTGGTTTTAAATGGAAAGAGTCCGTATGAAGTTTTGTTTGGACGTTGTCCTGATTATGGTCATATGAGAATTTTTGGGTCATTATGTTTTGCTCATTGCAAAAATGGAGACAAATTCGCTATTCAGAGTCGTAGATGTGTTTTTATAGGGTACCCCTGTAGAAAAAAAGGGTGGAGACTTTATGATTTGGAGAGCAAGGTGTTCTTTGTTTCACGGGATGCTGTCTTTGATGAGACCCAATTTTCATTTGCTACTATAACTGAAAATCAATCACATGACCAAACCGGAGACACATTTGGCCTCGGGAATGTTGTTCTTGAATTGGCAGATGAGGAGATATTACCAGCCAGGGGGGGTGCACATGACGATAATGTAGTAGATAGTGGGGGCAGATCCTCATATCATGACACTACTGAGGGGACAATAGCTCTACAGGAGGATAACACGGAACCTACTGTGTTGGGTAGGGGGCACCGTTAGCGGCAAACTCCAATTCAACTGAGGGACTACGTCACACATACTATCCAGAAAATGAGTCCATCTATCCAATCATCCCCTTCACAGCAGTCAGCAGGTAAAACTTATCCTATAGCACACTTTGTTAACTGTGATAAATTTTCTGTATGGCATCGGAATTTTCTTACAGCCATCACAGCAGACCGAGAACCCAGTTCTTATTTAGAGGCAATCAAAGACACAGGTACGTGCCGCAATGCAAAGTGAAATTCAAGCTCTAGAAAAAAATGAGACTTGGGTGATAGATGATCTTCTAGAAGGGAAGAAGGCTCTTAGATGCAAATGGGTGTACAAAATAAAGTATCATTCCGATAACATAGTCGAGCGACTGAAGGCAAGACTCGTGATATTTGGCAATCGTCAAGTTGCAGGTATTGATTACAATGACACTTTTTCCCCTATTACAAAGATGGTCACAGTTCGGCTCTTTCTAGCGGTTGCGGCTGCTAAGTAATGGGAACTCCATCAAATGGATGTTCACAATGCCTTCCTACACGGAGACCTTCAAGAGGAGGTACATATGAAACTTCCACCAGGTTTTTAGATGGCCGATTCAAGAAAGGTATGCAAACTTCGAAAGTCTCTTTATGGACTTAAACAAGCTTCGTGGTGCTGGTTTGCAAAATTGTCGATAACATTGACTACTTACGGCTTCACACAATCTCGCTCAGATTATTCTTTCTTCACTATGCACCAGGCAGATGCAACTCAATGTCCTTGTCTATGTGGACGATCTCATCATTTCCAGGAACAATCATGATGCCATCATCGAGTTTAAAGTTTATCTTAGTCAGTGTTTTCATATGAAAGATTTGGGGACACTCAAGTACTTCTTAGGTGTGGAGGTTACTCGCGCACCCGAGGGGATTTTCTTGTGTCAACGCAAATAAACTGTTGATATCATTTCTGAAGTTGGTCTGCTAGGGGCTAAGCCGACTACTATTCCTGTAGAACAAAATCATAATTGGGCTTTAGCAACAGGAAAACTTCTTGAGGATCCTGAGAAGTATCGACGACTGGTTGGATGCTTGATATATCTCTGCTTCACTCGTCCGGAACTTGCTTATAGTGTTCATGTTCTGTCACAGTTTATGCAACAACCTCACATCAAGCATTAGGAGACGACGCTTCGAGTAGTGTGGTTTTTGAAGGGTAATCCGGGTCAAGGTATTCT
>JANZXP010133178.1:0-15537 GCA_027576715.1 Erythroxylum flavicans
TCACTCTAAATTGGTATATTTGGACTTGATTAAGGCTAGGAATGAGCCTAGATTGTTGCTTGATTAATTGGTTAAGATCTTGATAAGTTTATGTAGTTAATTTATGTTAACCTAAAGAATGGACTGTTTTGATGTAGTTGTGTTCAAAGCTAGAAATTATGATTTGTTAAAGGAATAAATGAGTTCTTTCAATGTAAACATGATTTTAAGGATATGAGTAATGTATAAGGAGCGGATGAATGAGCATTGAAGAACATAGGGTAATTATGAATGAGAATTGGGTAAATATATGAATATATATTACTGGAAAAAAAGTTTGGTGAATGTATAAATCTAGCTTGCTGAAATTTCATATTTAAAGTAACAATTGTGAGTATGTTATAGGAGGCTTTTTGATCATGAAAGGTACATGGATAAGTGTAATGTATGGTTGATGAATTTGGAGTAAATCAAGCTTACTTAAATTTATAAACTTGATTGCAAAATGGTAGTATATAAGCTATAACATTTGAATAGTCTTAGGGTGTATAAGCATAAATTGAATAGTCAAGATCTATGCATAAGAATACATACCCGGAAAGTGAATTGAACATGCATTGAAACATGACACATATACATGTGCATGAATGTATATTTATATGATTAAACAAATTAGTGATTTGTGAACTCTGTGTGTATGTATTGCATGACGATAGACGCAAAAGGTGATCGTCAACATCTAGACATTACCGAAACATCGAGGCAATAGCATTTATGGAGTGTACTGTGAGTCAACTTAGATATGTAAACTCACTTATATGTATTTCTTTATGAATTGTATGTTTAATATGAAATGCATGTACAATTGATTGATAAATGTCGGACTTAGGTCTTGAGAAGTGAATTTGATAAGTTTAAGTTATAGTTATAGGCAAATGGATCAAAACTCATCTTTCTTGAAAAATGAAAGAAAAGCCCCTGTGTTAGAATAGAAGTTAGAAAGTACTCACTATAAAAAAAAAAAAGAAAAGGAGGGTTGGAATTTACACATTGATTCTTTTTTCGTAATTTTATTTTTGTTGAATCGTATGTATCAAAAGGTACATGTATGGTTCCTAGGGGATAGAATTTTATCCTAATCAACCGACTTTATTAAGAAAGATTACTTTTTTTAGGTCAAGATGTTGATAACGAGATCTCAAATCAACTTATTGGTCTTATGATATAACTTAGTATGGAGAGTGAGACCAAAGATTTGTATAGTTAATTATATGGCATAAGCACACCAAAATGAAAGGTAATGAAAGCATAGCATATGAAATGATGCATCTCATTATATTGAAATGCAAGATCAGATAAATAAGTTGTAACCAAAGTGACCGATGTGTAGAAAAGAGCTTTGAGCTCAGAATTATGAAAAAGAGCCTCAGGCTCCGATAGTATGGACTCAGCATCCACAATGGGTGTAGGCCAGCCATAAACAAGTACAGGACAGCAAATTGCATTGATAAGCACTTGATCACAACAAAGCAAAATGAAAATGAAAACACATGAGCATTTGCATATGCATCCTTACATGCATCATATGATTGAATTGAAATGATTTATTGAATTGCTTTAAAATAGTGAAATATAACTGAAGTCAATGGAGAATGTGATGTGATATGCAATATTGGCTTATATAATATACTTATTGAAGTGTAATAAATTGTGATATAACTTGTCTTTGTGATTTGACTGTGTGAGTGCATCGATGATGGTTCACTCACTGAGTTCGCAAACTCATCAAAATTGTATCATTGTTTTTAAGGTTTAAGGGAGTTTTAGCTAGTAAACGATTTAGTAGAAGTTTAATACTTACATTTTGGGGACGAAAATGACTCAAAGGTCTTATCAGTTGAATCTGTAGAGTCTAGTTAGAGTCTTTTACATTAGCATCCCATATCATGTTTCACATTTTTGTACTAAGATTAAACTCTTAATTGTCGTGTAATGTATATGTGGATTCTGAATTATAAGGACATATGCGACTTTATATGTTTGTGAAAGAAATGGGAAGAAATGAATGTTTTGAATGCTTATAATATGTTTGAAGATTTGGATTGTGTTATTTTAATTATCCTAATGTATTATTTCCATAGAGTATGTTCTCAAATATCCTTTGGAATATTCGAGCTTATGCTCTAGGGAGTGGTATGTTACAGACCAAACCTCCATGTATAGCTCTTGTGATTCCTCCAAGCTAAAGTACATTGAATAATGATCACTGGTAAAGAAGAGAAGAAGATGCAAGATTCAAGACAGAGATTCCATACCTTGGTATAAGAAGTCCTAAGATGCTCATACCCTAATTGGGAAGAACAATGGTAAAAAAGAAGAAAAAGAAACATGATTCAAGATAGAGATTCCATACCTACTTGCTTAGAGTTGAAGAAGACCTTGATGCCTTTACCCTAATTCAAAACCTTCTGGAGACTGTTTTGGATGGGAGGGGTTTCTTTGCCCTCTAAAGAAAAAATCACCGAATTTGCTTATTAAACATCATGGCATTTGTTTATTTCTGTATATTACAACGTTGTCGTTTTAATTGGTTCCTATGTATTACAACGTTGTCGTTTAATTTATCCTTGATGTAAGAAAGGCTTTCCAGATGTTATGTTTATCTTTTATTTATTTCAATAAATTTTTAATTTTTCAAAAAAAGATTATGTGATTTGGTATTTGTTTAATATAACTTGGAGCTTCGAGAAAGGTATATTATTATCATTATTAAGTTTAATATAATTTCTCATAATTTATTAATAATTTAATTGTATTTTTTTATTAGGACTCTTAATAAAGCAAATAGTTCTATTAATCTAAATTATCTTGACCATATCGATCTATTATCAAATTAGCTTTTTAAGGAAACAAGTTTTATAGATAAGACTAACTTGTAAGATAATGTCATATGAGAAGGTATTGACATATCATTTGGTGCAATAAATTTGAATGATAGTAATGATTAGACTCCCTTTAATGATGAAAACTTTGTGCCAAATGAAAATTAGGGCCAATGCGATGTGAGTGAATATATCACTAAATGAAGTTTTAGGCTTTTCTTTTTTTCTCTTTTTTGTAATTTTACTTGTATTTGATGTATATGTTAAATTCTATATACTTAATATAAATATAAAAATTTTAATTGTAAATATTTTTATTTCAGGTTTAACTTCTTCTTTATTGTATTCCTCAATACAAACTCTTATTGTTATGTTTGTGGACTCATATTATTCTTATCATACAATATTATGATGTAATCAGTTGGAACTTTTTAAGTACTTTATATTCTTAGTTTTACATAAGTATAAGAACCGGCTATTGTTTATAAGGAAAACATGTAAGAAGTAATATTAATATGAACAAATAGAGATTTATTATATCAAATTTACATTATTATAATTTTTAAGACAAAGCTAAAGTAAAGTTTAAAACTATATAGCACAATATATTGAAGGACTATTTTATAATTTTAAAATTTTACCTGAACGATACTCAGTGTTGATAGGTACCAATATCGTACCATATTAGAACCAAATATAGTACGAGGTCCTATATGATATTTGTGACATTGGTTATTTGTATTAAAAAATGTATACCTTTTCAAAATTATTTTTTTAAGTAGAATAAAAACAAAATACTATTTATGAAAACTAAAACTATTAGAAATATTCATAAATTAACCAAAGAGTTTGATGTAGTAGTTGGACTTCTTATAAAAACCTCATTTTTTAAAATTTTAAGGACCATGAACTTAGAAATATTGAGTTATGTTTCTTGATTATTTTTATTGAAAAATTTTTAATAAATAAAGATAAGTGATTAGGTTGTCGAAGTCTTCAAAATTAATTTTGATTCTCCAACTTCTCGTAGTTGTGGAACCAAGTTGAATACAAAAGGACTTAACACTAGTTTCTTAATTTCAATTAATAAAATAAAATGGGGAGTTTTTTTATTAATTAACTAATTAACTATAATTAATAAGGTTTCAAAATAAATCAATGGAATATAAAAGTGAGAAATTCAAGATTACTTAACTTTAATTCAAGGGAAAGATCACATCTAATTCTAATACTTATCATTAATCTAAAATGAATATTTTTACTATTCAAGTAATCAGTCTGAAACATATTAGGATAGCCATAATGTCTTATTTGTCTAAATTAATTGGTTCAAACTCAACATCCAAACTAAAACTTACAATCAATTGACTGGGTATGATAATATTTCATATTAATTAAATGATAGCAATAAGCTTAGTGGAAAAAGACTAAATCGTAAATTAAATAATTGAGATAAGTGCAACTATTTAACTTAATTTTCTTATTTATCATAAGTCAAATATGCAAATTCTTAAATAAGTTATTCCTAACTTGTACTAATTATTCATGACAATTACAGATCATTGAATTCATGGATAGCTATAGAATAATCAACATCAAATTAATTTGTCAAATCAATCAATATTAATTATTCATGAAGTATAAGAATATAAAAGAAGAAATACTTGAATTAAAACATGAATCTAAGTTTATAACAAAATCTTATAAGGTTACAACTAGAGTTTTGAATCCCCTTGAATTAGAATATTTGAGTTTAGCCATACATGGCTTATATTTTAGCACCAAAGACAGGACAGAGAAGAAAGATTGAGAGAAAAATCAAAAGAAGAAAAAAGAAGGTTTTTAAGAGGTGAAAGACGTCTCTTCTTCTTGCTTTCCTACTATAAACCAGTTTAGTTCTATCTAGTAAAGATTCCTATTTAAAACAAATCAAAATTCCTGCATAATAGGGATTGAAAGAAGTTGCTTAATTAAATTCTAAATCTTTAAATGAATCTGGCATAGGCGTGATCTCGCCTTATCCACTGCAGTAATATGTCCACTTTTTTCAAAATTCATGATTTTTCACCAATAATGCTCCAATTTGATATAATCTCCACTTTTCATCTCCTAAAATAAAAAATATTAATTTTCCTATTTAAGCACCAAAATATATCTTAAACAAAAGAGGTAATTCCAATTAATATTAACAATTGGAACTATGAATTTAACTATTATGTAAATGATATTATTTTGTAACTATGTCATCTCCTCTTAAGATATAGCTGATTTAGATCAAATAAATCTAGCTTAGGACTTGGTATTTGATGTTGAAGTTTTTCCAAAGTTTTCATAAAAATATCAGTTAACTTATTAGCAGATGGTACATAAAAAGGTTTTATAAAAGCCTTCCTCTTCTATTCTTCGACAATGTGACAATTTATGTTGAGATGCTTGATTTAGTGCCATAATACGCAGTTTGCCTGTTATCATAGTAAAATATATTGGTAATTACAATTGCATCAAATAAGATAGTTATAATAGCTCACATACACATGTTGTTATACCTCATTATTCTTTCTTAGCTAAAGATTTAGCAACGATTATTTGTTTTTTGTTTTCCACAACACGAGAGCTCCTTCAACCAAAATACATAAACTTGACAAAGAATGTCCACTAAATTAAAAAAGCTCCAATCTGCATCATTATAAATTGGGTCTACAATAAGTAGCGCTCTAATGCTTCCTAATTTATAATTTACAAAAATAGAGATTTATTTAAAGATATAAGAAATATAGAAGAATAGGTGAAAATTGGAGCTATCTTATAGTAACTTATCTTGATATTGCAAATTTTTTAGTATTGAAAGTCAATTCATTCCTCCCTAATAGTTTACCATTGGGCTACTTTACAACTGATCTTATGTTACTTAAAGGAAGTTCCTACACAAATGATACAATATGAAAATCATAGATATATTCACATCTAGTGTTTCTCATCTGTAGATTGGGTAGGTTTCAAGACTGACCAAAAATTTATTATTGACTATTATATTTTTATTAGAGGAATTTTGATCTCATAAAAAAGTAAGAAGTAAAGTGTTACGTCCTGATCTAGTATAAAATCTGAAGATAGAACTATGATACAGTTTGTGTGTGAGATCATGTCGATATATAAGCTCTAAACTAAAGTTGGTCTTAAAACTTCAATACCAACAAAGTTTTGGTTTGATAACCAAGATACTGTTTATATTGGTTCCAATCTTGTATTTCATGAATGAACTAAATATATTAAGATTCACTATTATTTCTTTCATGGAAAGTTTAATAAAACTTAATCTATATAGAATATGTGAAAATTGTATAACAACAAAGAGGTAATTTTATAAAGTCTCTAAATGAAGGGCAGGTCAATTATATTTGTAACAAGTTCGGCATGATTAATAACTATACTCCAAAGTAAAGGGAGTGCTACAAAATTTACATATCATATACTTAATTATGGGGATCTTAATAAGATAATATACTTAATTATAGGGATCCTAATAATATACTTTATTAATTAAATATATTTATATCCTATAATTTTATTTTTACCAAATTAATCCCAAATTTTTATTGTAGTTGATTAAACCTAAATCAACCTCTTTTTTCTTCCACACAATAGATTATGTTAAAATCAATTTGATAATAAGGGATCAAGGTGAAACTAGTATTAAATTTTACGTATGAACTTAAGATTTTTTTTCACTTTTGTTATATGGAAAATAACATAAAATAAACCACTTTATTTGGTTTGAAAATTTTAATCAAACAGTGGAAAATTTTAAAATGAATAAGAGTAAGTCTGACTACTTAATTTTTTATAAACATTTTGAATCTAACATCATTCTCCTTATTGAGTATATGGATGATATTGTCATTACTGGAAGAGATATATAGGAATTTCATCCTTGAAATCCTTTCTTCATAGTTAACTTTATACAAAAGATTTAAGGAGTTTGAAGTAACCTTTAGGAATTGAATTAACAAAAAGCTATACAAGCATTTTCTTATTTCGAAGAAAATATATACTTGACTTATTAACTGAGACCAGAAAATTGGGGACTAAGTCATGCAGTGATCCAATGCTTTATAAATCATAAAAGACATAGATTTAATTAAATATCCTAAGAAATATAGAAGATTAGTAGAAAATTTGAGCTATCTTATAGTAACTTGTCCAGATATTGCATATTTGTTATAATTCTAAGTCAATCTATGTTTTCCCCAACAATTCACCGTTGGGCTGCTTTAAAATTGATATTATGTTACTTGAAGGGTGCTCCTAGACAAGAGATACTAGATGAAAATCATGAACATACTCATATCTAGGGTTTCTCGTATGCAAATCAGGTAGGTTTAAAGATTGATCGAAAATCTATTACCGACTATTATATTATTAGAGGAAATTTGGTCTTATGGAAAAAGTAAGAAGTAAAGTTTTGTGTCCTAATTTAGTATGAACTTTGACTATAGAGCCACGATACATTCTGTGTGTGAGATAATGTCAATATATAAGCTCTTAAATGAAGTTCGTCTTAAAACTTTAATACCGACAAAGTTTTGGTGTGATAACCAATATACTCATTGTATTGGTTTTAATCTTGTGTTTATGGATGGTATTCTAGGGCCTAAGTTTGACCCAAAGCTTGACTAAGCTTGAGACAAGTGACTTGAAGCCTGATTGAACTCAGATATGACCTAACTATTTTTTTAATTTAAAATTTGGAAAATGGTGTCATTTTACTCAAAATGACGTTGTTTCACTTGAAATTTTCAAGCTTTAAACTGGGCAATGTAAACTCAAGCTCAATTTGAAGTCTGGTTAACTCGAACCTATCCTGGTGACTTCAAGCCTAAATGTCATTACTACTTATATTTCATTAATGAACTAAACATATTGAGATTGATTATTTATTTCATTCATGAAAAGTTTGAATAAATTTTGATCTATACAAGAATCTGTGCAAAACGGAGAACAAGTGGGAGATATTTTAACAAAGTCTTTAAATCAACTTATGAATACCATATCAAACTTGGAATTGGATTTGGTTCTAATATGGTACAACACGACACCAATTAATATTTAGTACTTTTTTGGGTAAATTTTTACATTCTCTATAGCCTTCAAATAAAAAAAAATCACACCTCATTCATTATAAAAGCCTTCCTCCCCCAATTTCTATTTTCTCTCTCATAAAATTGAAAAATTAATGTACTAAAGGCATTATCACTCATGCCTATAAACTTTGCCCCCTCCTAAAGAAATCCAAAATCACTGTTTGATAACCTACCTTCTTGGGGGTTCTTCATTCCTTTTTTCCTAAGTTTCCGAAATCGGCTTTCTTAAATTAGTGAAAACTATAGTTTTCTTTCCAATAGATTGTCACTTATTTCTCCTTCTAATCTTCTTCATTTCTATCTTTTTTGGTTCTCAAAATGCCTAGAAAAATACTTGGATAATATAAAATTTACAAATGGTGATTTGACAACAGATGTTTGGCAAATGGAGGTCAGAGATGAGTAGTTGAGTAGAGAACTAGATTGGTAGAGAGGAGAAGCAAACTTGCAGAAAAGAGATAACAGACTAATGCAAAGTATAAGATTTACTGGTGAGAGTTCAATGAGATGACGATAGTGACGGTGACTAGAGGAGGGACCTGTACCAAGAGGAGAGAGAGCAAACTTGGAAGTTGGGACTTAATTTAGGAGTGTTGAACCTGCAACTATTTAGGATTTAGATACTGATAATAGTAATTTTTTTCTACAATTTGGTCCATACATTTCTTAAAAATTTAATCTCAAATCCGTATTGACTAGTTTTTCAAGTACCCATTGATATCATACAAAAAGGCCGGTACCAACCGATACTAAGACCTAAAACTAATAATGCATTAAGTATCATTTTCTGGACATTATAACATGTTTTGATTGGTACCAGCCAGAATGGTACATTATTCCAAACTTTGCTCTAATTGAAGTGTATGTTAATTATATTTGTAACAAGTTTGGAACAATTAATATCGACATTCCAATTTAAGGGGGACTTATGCAAAATGTTTATATTATATACATAATTATAAGGATCCTAATAATATACCTGATTAATTAAATATATTTAGATTCCTTAACTTTATTTTTACCAAATTGACCTTAAATTTTTACCGTGGTTGATTAAGCCCAAATTAGCCTCATTTTCCTCCACATAATAATATTTTTAGGTTAAATCAAATATTTAATGTCAATTTGCAATGAGAGATCAGAGTGAACCCACTATTAAAATTGAGGGATGAACTTAAGATTTTCTTCACTTTTAATTTAGAAAAGGACATAATACAAACTCCTCGTATTTAGTTTAAAAACTTTATTCAAACAGTGGAAAAGTTTAGAATAAATAAGAGCAAGTGCAATAACTAAGTTTTCTACAAACATTATGCATTTGACATCATTCTCCTTATTAAGTACATAGATGATATTGTCATTACTATAAATGATACTATAAGAACTTCATCCTTGAAATACTTTCTTCACAACTAGTTTCATACACAATAGTTAAAGGGTTTGAAGTAATTTTTAGCAGTTGAGATGAAAAAAAGCCATAAAATTATTTTCTTATCTTAAAGAAAATATATGTTTGACTTATTAACTGAGATTGAAAAGTTGGAGGCTAAGCCATGCAATGACTAATGCTTTCTAAACTATAACTTATAAAAGATAGAGACTTAATTAAAAATCCTGAGAAACATATATGGTTATTAAAATTTGAGCTATCTTATAGCAACTTGTTTAGATATTGCATATTATAAGTAAATTCATGTCTTCCCCAACAGTTTACCATTAGGCTTCTTTAGAACTGATCTTATGTTACTTAAAGGGAGCTCATAGACAAGGGATCCTATATTAAAACTTTAAACACTCACATCTAATGTTTCTCATTTATAGATTAGAAAGGTTTTAAGATTAACTTAAAATCTATTATCAACCACTATATTTTTGTAGAAGGAAATTTGTTCTTTTAAAAAGTAAAAAGAAAAATGTTGTATCTCAATCTAGTATAAAATTTGATATAGAGCTATAATAATCTATGTTTGAGATAATATCAATATATAAGCTCTTAACTAAAATTGATCTTTAAATTTCAATACCAATAAAGTCTCAGTGTGATGACCAAGATATTCTTCATATTGGTTTTAATACTATGTTTCATGAACAAATTAAATATATTGAGATAGACTATTATTTTGTTTATAAAAAAGTTCAATAAAGCTTGATATATTCATAATATATGAAAATAGAGAATAACATGGAGCTATTTTTACAAAGTCTTTAAATGAAGTTCAAATCAATAATATTTATAATAAATTAAGCATGATTAATAGTTATACTCCAATTCAAGGGGAAGCGTTGCAAAATGCATGTATAATAGACTTAATTATAGGGATTATAATGATATATTGATTTATCTATATATGTGTGTGTATGTGTGTGTGTGTGTGTTATTACTACATATCAATGAAGAATCAAGAAAATTATCTTTTCTCTTAAAGCTATAGTTAAATTGAAAGTTCATTTAATAGAATTAAGTCTCATATTTATAAATCTTTTATCTTATATATTTCTTAGAGTTTATGCTAATGTTATGAATATCATACCAGTATCTTTATCAAATTTTCTAGTGCGGTAAAGTACTAATACTAATCATTATTGGATATAATTTTGGATAGTTTTTTTAAATTAAAAAATAGTCTTTAAATTTATAAGATAGTTTTAAAATATTATCTTTGATTTAATTGAGTAGTATTATATAGCATATACTAAATTATACTATTTTTCAACATTATATTTGGTCCATAAAATTGAAATATATTACATATTTATTAGGTGGGGTGGGCTTTGGAATTTTAAATAGGATTTTGGCTACTAAATATGAACATATATTAAATGGGTGAAAGTGAATGTTGTTACTTATGCATTTATTTTCTAAATATTATAATGATGGGTTACTATGTAAGATATAAGAAATTTATTAGCATGTATATATCCAATTTTAATTACTCTTAAACCCTAATAGTTACTTTAGGCTATGTTTAGTTGGATGTAAGTTTTTTAATGGAATGGAATGAAATGAAATAGAATGGAATGATCTATAATGAAATGAAATATAAATAGATGTAATATTAGAAAATTGTTGTTTGGGAGGGATAGAAGGGTTCATAATATACTATAGTGAAATGTTGTTTAGAAGAAGGGTTTATAATGTAATATAGTAAAATGTTGTTTATCATTTTACATTCCATCCTAAACCTCCAAATCAGAGGTTACTTATTTTTATTGTTGAGGATGAAATAAAATGTAATGTGAAATCCTCCCTTTCCATCCTATTCCATTTCATTCCATTATAAACCCTCCTCTCAAATGACGGAATAATATTATATTTCATTCCATTCCATTAATAACTGCCCAACCAACCATAGCCTTACTAAGCAGTGACCTTCCTTTTCAAAACAAGCACTCTTATAAGGTTAGACGTTGGGGTTTCCATACTTAAACCCTCTTGCTTTATGCTCATCTTCTTTATGTGTTTTTTTTCCTAATTTATATTTTTGTTTACTAGGTTTTTGATTACCTTTAAACATTGTGCCCTCCATGCCTATAATTTCACAAACTACCCAATCCCCCCTATTTTATGGTTTCTCCCAACGAAATTCACAGGACTATTTGTATCGATATATTCTTTTATATCTTTTAATTCAATCATAATGTTTTGGGTCTTAAAGAGCTTTTGTATTTTATTATAATATTAACCATTTGGATGAGTTTTAGCATCTTTAAAGTGGTTCTGGTTGTTTTCGTCGCTTATTCTTGCAATTTTTGTTTTTAGAGAAAAGGAAGGTTCTTGACTAGGAAACAAGCGAACTTGTTATATTAAATGAGAATCAATAAAAGAATCTCGGATTCTATGAATTATGAAATTGAAAATTAAATGTGATGGCAGGAAGAGGAGATGTGATGGCATCAGTTAAGCATTGGACGATGGCAGGAGGAGGAGAGGTATGAGCCAAACGGTTGCACGTTAGAAGTGATGAGCAAAGAGTCGTGACGACAAGAGGAGGATAAAGGCGATGAAGGACAACTAAGTGAGTGACAGAGGTGACAACAAGAGGAGGAGAAAGGCGACCAACGATGACTAGGTGAGTGACAGAGTAAGGACTAAGGAGGCAGGCGGCTGGGGGAGTATCAGGTTAGATTAGTTATTAGGGTTAGAAAATTTTTTTTACCCTATTCAATTCAGTCTTTAAAATTGATAAAACTTTTCACTTTTGCTCAATTTTTTATCAGTATTTGGGGTAAGGTTTGGTACTAATAAGTATCATATGATATGACTCATATAAAATATGTGAATATCATACCGCCTTTTGACTAGTACAAAATGCTAGTCGTATATTTAATTTAACAGCTAATTAGGAAAAAAATTCATATTGATCATAGAATGTGTAGGCCCTTACTAGTTTAATAGAACATAAAAGAACAAGTTATGTTTAAGGCCAAAATTATAAAATTTATGGATCCATAATCTCATTTTCAGTCCCTAGAGTGTTTTATTTTTATAAAATATGAATATAGTGGTAAAGTCCCAAATAAGTTTACTTTCAATGGAACTATAAGCATCATCTTAGCATAGGCATTGATTACAAAAATATATACTATGCTTAGTAAATGAACCATTTGATAATAAGAATTAAGCTTTAGCACGTATTGTAAGTTACGTATAAAAAGTCCCATCTCAAACCACCGAGCGGCTACACTTGTGTCTTTGGTAGCATGTAGATGGGTCAAAGAGCTCTGTGGTCGCTACCCGTTTATATGATTGTGACATGATTTTGCATAAAACATTCAGACCTCGTTGACTAACATTTATTTTCTTCATAAATGGAAAATCTAGTAAATCATCTGTTGGATATATCCAGGTAATACCTAGATCATATTAATTGAACTTTAAGTTAACATGTGTAATTATATATGTATCGTGAGAAAATGCATATGCTTCCTTAGCAATCGTATGTAATACGTAACAAGACCTTAGTTACGTATCTCGAATCGAACGTGAAAGGGAAATAAATGAAGAAATGCGGAAAATAATTGATTTCAGTTCCAGATCTTCAAACGAGCTTTTTGAGGCTGAAACGAACGCGAATCCACCGACACCTTCAGGGGAATTGCTCACCAGGATGTGTTAAATCTTTTCTGTAGATTTCTATACAAGTGAACCTCCGAATGGTTCAGAGTATCTTTTCATTCACGATTTGCTACAGTAGCTACAAGAGACCTTAACCTTGTTTATATAGCATCAATATTAGGCCTCCCCATCAAAGGCTCAATATGGATTCGTTTCACATTGATTAGAGTTCATTTTTCTTCTAGACTTCGGCCCATTAATCCAGATCATTTATTGGACTACTTTATTATTTTTATCCAGATCAAATTTACATAACTTAACCTATAAGTTATTAAAAATGTTAAAATGCAATTAATTGTTGTCCACTAAATGGGAAAATTTACAATAATTAATTATGATATTGACTCAAGTTGAAAACTAGTTTAAAATTCGGTCAAGTCACGCTACTGTAAGATCTATCAAGTTTAAAAACAAAACATTTGATCCAAAAATAACGAAAGTCTATCATTCTGTCCCGCAAGGCTTTCGATACTGAAAGATATCAAACACTAGTGTCATGTGTGACACAAGTCCAATAAAATCACGAATATCTAATATCTCATTAATATGAATGAGAAAATGGAGTGTGGGAAACTCAGATGACACCTGTATGATCTGATATGTATCATCTTACGTTTGTAGGTTTCGATTTCTCTAAACTTCATGCTAAACCGCATATGTTAAACTACATTAGAGAAATCATGTTTTCTCTCACCGCATGCTAAATAACATAAGAGAAAACTTGTTTCCTCCCACAAAATGCTAAACTGCATCAGAGAAAGCCTTTATGTTATTTAACTGAATGCAAAAGTGCATTAGAGAACCTTTATAGGATTAAAAAACTTATATCCCCCTATGTCATGTTAAAATTCATGGATATCTGTATAAAATTGTATTTGTCCAAATGACATAGGCTCAAGGTCAATTTGTATATATGCCCCATGACCTTCAAAATGCTTAAGATTGACACAGATCTTAAGACTTTTATACGTATTATGACAATGTACAATAACATGTATTACTGAGGATAAATGATGATCATCTTTGTTAATAAGCCATAATACTGTCATAATACATCAAAATATATAAATATACGATTGTACATGGAGTAAACATAACGACCCCCTAACTAACAGTGTCTAAGGACTTTAAAACACCCATACTGTATACTTGTCTTTCAACCACAAGTGGGTGAAGTCCTTTAGTTAAACGATCGACTAACATTTCCTCAGTTCTCAAATGCTCCAAATCTTAATGTCACCTTTTCGTATTAACTCCTTTATGGTCAAATATTTGACCTCGAAATGTTAAGACCCTGTGATATTCTTTGTTGTTCCTAAACAATATAGCAATAAGATTATCACAGTACAACCGAATGGATCTAGCCACTGAATCAACCACAGAAAACTAAGAAATCAAGTTTTTGAGCCAAACTGTCTATGAAGTAGCCCCATAGCATGCACTTTGCATGCATAGTCGAGGAAGTCACCCGTGTCTACTTAACACTCTTCCACAACGTTGTACCATCTACAAACATAAAAATGTAATATTAAGTGGACTTTCGATCATCTAGACACATAGCTAAAATCTGAATATGGATTCCTTATAAGGTTTAGACTGTTGGCTTTTCTATATTTCAACATATAATCCTTGGTTTCTTTAAGTATCTTAACACTCGCTTGCCTACATTCCAATAGTCTACATCTGGGTTAACCAGATATTGACCAAATAGTCCAACAATAAATGCAATGTCTGGTCTAATACAAACCTGAGCATACATCAAGCTACCAACCGCACTAGAATATGAAACATTCCTCATAACCTCTCTCTTTACTTTATTATTTGGACATTGTGCTAAAGATATTCTCTCACTATGAGACATTAGTGCTACAACAAGTTTGCTTTCAACCATATAAAATCTTCGTAACTCTTACTCAATGTATACGCTTTATAAGAGGCCTAATGAGTGTTGAGATTTGCGCTGGAGAATCTGCATACGTAGGACAAAAGATGCTTAAGCATGTCAATGGGTCGGTCTGGGCCTGGGCCTGGGCGGTCAATGGCCCAGCTCGGTCCGGCCCATCAAAAAAATTTACGAGCGGGCTAGCCCATGGCTCGTGACCCAACCCCTAGCTCGTGGGTTGACCGACACCTGGCGACCCGTGGCCCGGGCCGCCTAGCCCTCCGGGCCACAGATAGCTCGTTAGGCCTTAGTCGACCCAGGCTTTTAATATATTTTTAAATTTTTAAGACAATTTTAAAAAATTGTAGTTATATTTTTTAAAATTCATAAATTATAAACTTTTTATTTTATTTTTCATATTTACATAATATATACATTATGCATATATGTATTTATACTTTTTAAACTTTTTATTTTATTTTTCATATTTACATAATATATACATTATGCATATATGTATTTATATTAATCTTAAAA
>JANZXP010133187.1:0-15537 GCA_027576715.1 Erythroxylum flavicans
ATAGATATATATATATATATATATATATATATATTCCTTTCCTTTCCTTTCCTTTCCTTTCCTTTTCTCTTTCTCTTTCTCTGTTTCTTTCTTTTATTTTTTATAAACATTGAAAAAAGCTACATCAACATGGGAGATTCATTGATAAGCCATAAAATAGCATCCCAACAATTTTAACCATCCCACTCATATGCATACCCCTACACATAGAACTTTGTATATCTACAAACTCAACAATCAACAAATTCTCTACTAGCTTTACGAATTGGGTAGGACATTTAGTTCAATTTAAAGCATGTAATGTGGTTAGTACAAAAGAAAAGTTAATAAAGCTTAAGAGGGTTTAACAAAGGGAAATTTCACATCAAATGGTGGGTTATTTGGCTAATGTAGTTTATAAAAAGAAAGGATGCCTAGATCATTTCCATGTTAATGATGCCTATATCATTTCCATGTTAATGCATGCGAACAAAATGTGGTCTTAAATAGAAAATCAAAGTAAAGTCAGGATGTACATATCATGAAGGTCATATATAAACAAAAGACAATGAGACTAATATGAATGTGTTAGCCTATAAAGGCTTAAAATCTCACTAGCTTGTGTCCACCTCTACTCGCTACTCTTCTAAAGTTAATATATATTGACCAACCATAAGAGTAAAAGTACATGCCAAAGTTGCCATGGATTCTTCTAGTCAATTCACACTCTAATCATGACTATATAATCCTAGAAGTAATAAAAAAAAGTTGAAATGTTTGTTTGTGTGTTTTTTTCTTTCTCTCATTATGTTGAAACTTAAAAACGAGTAAGAATAAACAAAATTAAAATGCACATGCATATAAGAAAGAAATGCAAAAATGGAAAGGAAAAGAAATTAACTTCCCTTAGGTTGCCTTCCACAAAGAACCTTGTTTTTAGTGTCACTAGCTCAACTCCTTTTTCTCCTCATCAAGTGACAAAATTGTGATCTTTATGTGTCACATGTGCTTCCTCCATTTGAGGTTGTTTCGGATAGGGCCTAAGTTGATAACGTCTCATTTTTAGCATATTCCCTATCTTTAGAATCTCAATCTTTATTAAATACTCGCACTATTGGAATATCTCGAATGTCTCTTCACCATTTTCTTCCTCATTTGATTTCTCCAATTTGCTATGTAAAGGTGAAGGGTTAATATTATCAATAATAAGGAACTCAACATCTACCTCTGAGCTAAATGATATTTCATTTTTTTCTTTGAGCTCCTTCTCAACTTTTTCTTCACAAGCAATCCCATGAATAATCCTCTTACGATTTTCAAGTTTCTTTCCACTATATAAGGTCTCTACACTGATGTCCCGTGGTTACACCTCGAGTTAAGATGTTTGCATATTTGTGCTTTATGATGATAGGAAATTAATAGCTTATGCCCACTAACCTTGTTTCCTGTTGGAATTGCATCTCTTTTTATTGAAATCGCAAAGTATTAGGAACACAAACATTAACTAATTCTTCTAGAGATGTACCTGAGTTTTGTTGCCTTTCTAAATCTTAGACAGTACACCCTGTATCTTGAGAAAATTGCCTTACATCCTGCTAGAACTATTGTACACTTTGTTGAAGTTGAATATTGTTAATAGTCATAATATTAAGTAATTCCTCCCGAAATGTGGGAATTGTTGTGCTCACTATAGCTCATCTAGGTAGTAGTCTTGTTAACTATCCCATCCATAAGTTAAGTTTGGTTAATCGCTCCAAACTTGGTTATCGAACTGGGAATATAGGTTGTAGCCAATATTGAAATACTTTTATTGTGACATACTCCCTTTTGTAGTGTCTCTCTTTTCTTTTTTTAACAAATAAAAACAAACGTTAAAATATCAAGAAATAAATGTAAAAAGTGAAAAGATTAAGAAATAAATGTAAAAAATAATTAGAAACAAATATGTACAAAACATTAATTAAACCCGAGAACGAAAGCTAAAGCACCGTACTCCATAAAAATGGTGCCAAAATTGATGTAGCATCTTGTACCACTGCATAAAATAAACTAGACCTACAGCTGTAGCAGTGGTGAGTCTAGGTCGATCCCACAAAAAGTGTGTGTAAAGCTTTTGAAATGAAAATAATAGGTGTCTAGGCTTTTTAGGGATGCAGGGTGGGGTGGGGTGCTGGTTTGGTTGAATAACAAAATAAAGTAAAACTATACTAATGAAAACATTTGAAAATGATAAAATTGATGAATTCGTTAGAGATCCGATCTTTGGTTCGATCTCCGCCTACACCTAGTTAAACATATTTCATTGAATTATCATCTTACACCTCTCTTTAGACTATTGATCGTGAATTAAAAACAAGCTCTATTAATCTTAATTTTTCCTTACGTCATAGTTAAGTAAGAAGAGCTCATTAATTAACCCTAGCTATTGGATAACCTAGGAGACACTTTCTAGGTTTAATCGTACAGTTGCCTACAAATGAGAAAAATAGACCAAACTAAACAATAATCTCATAACCTTGGATTCTGTAACCTAGGGTAAATTATCCATAATGATATAATACTAAAAGTTGCCACAAATGAATTCAAACCTGACTATTATATATCGTATTTAAATTTTTAGCAATGGGTTCCCATGAAAAACAATCCAATAGAGCATGAAAATCATTATTACACAATACCTAATCCATAAATGCAAGATAACGTAAACAATCCAAAAAGAGAGTAAGAGTAACAAACACAATAAAAATAGGATTAATTAGGTTTTTCGACATGTGGATGTCTACCCCTCTATGAGCCTCTCCATAAGTGAGAGCTTCGTTGTTCTCTTCTCTTTGTCTTTTGAAACTCCTCAGATTTTTCCTAAACAAAAATATGTTTTCTTCCATCACACTCTTCCCCATTTATATAAAAAACCTAGGGTTAAAAAGGGTAAGGTGAGAGTGTATATGGGTGTGACACGGGCTATCACACTTGTGCATAACCACTAATGGTGGTGAGTTGAGTGTCACAAGTGTGAGTGGTGTGTCACACCCATAACATACCTTTGCATTTCAATTCATATCACAGTTGTGAGACAATGCTCACAGTTGTAACATTTTAATTGTTTGGCCTTGAGCCACGTTGACAACATTTTCTTCATGTGCTTTCCATTTTCTTATCTTCTTCTTGCTCTAATCTTTCTTCTTCTTGTTCCATGATGACAAGTGAGTGTAAATGTTTTAAAAAGAGTTCAAATGTAGTGCTTTCCACTCACTTTAGCTTATTTGCTTCAAAATTGTACCTAAAATCAAATATAAACTAAATTGAGTATCTTAAGCAATTTCATATCATTAATCACTAAGTGCGATGTAATAAATACATAATCAATTAGGCACTATCACCCATGACTCATATGCATATCTGTGAACAACATATGCACGCCTGTGAAATGTTATGATCTCACTTAAAAACCTAGTTTTAAGTATAAATATATCATTTTGATGGAGGAAATGTAGTGAAAGGTTGTAGAAAATGATTTAGGGGTTTCGGGAACTGAAAATGGGCAAAACTGTCATCCTTTGGAGACCCTTGGAGAGCTAGGCTTTTTTGACCCTGTTCGGAAGTGATATCGACACTGAAGAACCCAGTTAAGCATATCTTTTACTATTTTTGTTGTTCTTTCTCTCTTTAGGGATTGATTATGTTATCCTATACTTATGAATTTGGGTTTTCGTGTGTGAATGATCTTTACTCTCGTTATCGTTGTATTGTTTATATATAAACTCATTGTTAGAGTTTCAACATAATTTGTAATTGTTACGTTGAGATTTATTTATGGCAACTAATATTTTGTGATTATTAGGGATAATATAACCGAGGTTAAATGAATCTGATTTGTAATGCAGCTGTCTAATTATATCTAAAGATCGTATCTTTGGTTGTTCGATAGTTAGGTATAATTAACGAGTGTCTCTTAATTAAATATAACTTAAAGGAAAATCGGGGTTAACAGAGCTTTTGTTAACCTATAATTAATAGTTCTAAGAGAGGTATAAGAACAACAATTCAATGAAGTATGTTTAATTTTATATAGGCCGAGATTGAATTCATGATTAGGTTCATAACACGTTCATCACTTTTCATCATTTTTATATTGTTTGGTTTAATTTGCTTTTGTTAGTTTATTTTCATTAAAATTTTTCTTATTAAAAAAAACCCCTATAACCTATACACCGATTAATTTCATGAAAAAAGATTTTCACATACTTTCTTTGGGATCGACCTAGACTCAGCACTGCTATAGTTATAGGTCTAATTATTTTAAGTAGTGTTACGTTGCGCTATGTCAATTTAAGTAGTGTTACATCACTGCTTTAGTTCTACATTTTTTTCTTGATCTTTTCACCGTTTGTTCAGTGTTAAAAATAATTTTAAATTACATGGATGGAAGCAATTTTTTCTATAACTCACATTCTGAATCTTGTAACCATGTTTGGGGTGATCATACAAACTTTAGTTATGGATGGGATAATCAACATAACTACTTCCTTAATAGTTTGTAAGACGCACAACAATTCCTGTATACCCCAGAAGCCTCTTTTTCCATTTCAAGTACATCTCTTGACGACTTTATTAAGACTTTTACTACTAACAATGTTCAGTTTCAATAGAACATGCAACAATTTCAACAGGCTATACAACAGATTCAACAGGAGACAAAAGCAAGCACACAAAACATGGTAAACCAAATGAGTCAGATAATGGAAGCTCTTGACCACCTAGAATCACAAAGAAAAGAAATGTAATAATCTCAACCTGAGGAGTACCAAAGGGATTTTAGTGTAGAGACCTTATAGAGTGAGACCTAACCAAGGAATTGTTTTTAAAGATGAAGAAGTGGCGAAGGAGCTTGAAGTAGAAAGGGATACATCTTTTAGCTCAAAGGTGAGTACTAAGTCCATAATTGTTGTTAAAACCAACCCTTCACCTTTACCTAGTAGATCGAATGACGAAGTAAAGGGAGAAGAAATATTCGAGATATTTCTAGAGTATGTGGACTTAATAAAGACTAGAAGTTTGAAGATATGGAGGACATTAGAGGTGAATGATCAACCTAGACCCTATCCTGAACAACCTTATATGGAGAAAGCATAAAGTGTGACATTAAAAGATTATAACTTTGTCAAGTGAGGAGAAAACAAAGAGTCGAGCTAACGACACTAAACAAAGGCACTTCTTGGGAGGCAACCTAAAGGAATTTATATATTTTCTTTCCATTTTTGCATTTCTTATATACAAGTATATCTTTAAGTTTGTTTATTCTTACTTAATTTTAAGTTTTTTAAAAAGAGAGAGAGAGAATAAAACAAAAAAATAAATATTTTCTCATTTTTCTATTCCTTCTAGGACCATATAATTATGATTAGAGAGTGAATTGACTAGAAGAATCCATGGCAACTTTAGCATGTACCTTTGCTCTTGTGATTGGTCAATATACATTATCTTTAAAAGAGTAGTGAGTAGTGGTAGCACAAGCTTGTGAGATTTTGAGTTCTATAGATTGACACATCCATATCAGTCTTATTGTATTTTTTTTTTACGTATGGCCTTCATGACATGTACATCTTGACTTTTCTTAATTTCTATTTGAAACCACATTTTTATCACATGCATTAACATGGAAATGATATAGGCATCCTTTTTTTCATGAGCTACATTAGCTAAATAGTCTACCCATTTATGTAAATTTTCCCTTTGTTAAGCCCTCTTGAGCTTTATTGGTCTTTCTTTTTATGCTTACCAAATTACATGCTTTAACCTTAATCAAATGTCCTACCCAAGCCTTAAAGCTAGTAGAGCATTTATTGATTGTTAATGATTGTAGATGTAAAAGAATATGAGTGTGAGAGTGTGCATATATGTGGGACGGTTATAATTATTACGATGTTATTTTATGTCCTATCAATGAATTCCTATATTGATGTAGCTTCTTTCAATTTTTAAACAAAAAGAAAAAGAAAGAAAGAAAAATAGAAAAAAGAAAAAAGATGTTTGAATAAAAATATCAAGAAGGAAATACATTTGTTTTGAAAAGTTGTTCATGATTGGTTTCTCCTCATAAAGTTGTATTAAATTGGTGATTTGCTTATAATGTATATAAGGTACATATGGCTTTGAAGGATCACTCCTTATAGTTTCAATGTATTGATATCATCAATTTTTGTGATTGATTCCTTCTAATTGGTTATGCTTTATGTGGTTTATGGTGTGAGAGCTTGAATTTGAGCTGTGAAATATAATTGTTGCATTCATCGTAACTAATGGTACCTAGTTGTAAATGAATGTTAACTTGTGTGCTTAATGTTTCACTGAGTATTACTTTTGCTTCACTAGCTTGATGGCTTTTATACTACATTACTCAAAATACATATCACTTTACCCTTACCCACTTTAAAAACATAGAAAAGTATTTTGATTCATAATTATGTATGTGAATCTTAGTGGAGGAGAAATGAAATGATATTCAAAGTTATGGAATGTTCTGATCATGAATGATATTTGGGTGTACCTATGGATTTATCTTATTTAAACAATTTTTTTCCAAGTCTATCTTTAGATTACTCAGTTTCTAAAGGTAATGAATGTTGATTGATCACGAGTGGAAACATTTAATGTTGAATTCTTCCTATAGTTTTTGAAAGTTATTCATCTTTACTTATGACTATATATTCTTAGGAAATATGGAAAATGAGCAATTATTTCTGGGTCTATGATTTTGAATATGATATTTTTCTCGAGGACGATCAAAATCTAAGTGTGGGGAAAATTGATTTGTGCTTAATTGATTATACATTTATTCCATAACAATTAGAGTTTAATGATATGAAAATGCTTAAGATACTCACTTTAGTTCATATTTAATTTTAGTTATAATTTGGAACCGAAAAAGCTATAATGAGTTGAAATCACAATCTTTGAGCTGCCTTCTTGAGATTCGCACTTCCTTTGCTTCATGGAACAAGAAGAAGAAGGATTAGAGCAAGAGGAGTCAAGAAAATGCATGAAGATGAAGAGTACACATTGTAGAAAATCAAGGGAAGGCATACATCACAACTTACGACCATGACATAAAAGTCATGGACATGAGCATATTAGTCACGCCCCTGATTACATGCCGATGACTTATTTTTCATGGGCATGACACTTCACGAACACCCATGACTGATTTTTAATAGGCGTGACATAGCCATATATGCCCATAACTCATGTGCAAGCTCGTGAATAACATATGCAAGCCTGTGAAATGTTGCTAGCTCACCTGACAACATAGTTTTAAGTATAAATACATCATTTTGACAAAAGAAATATAATGAAAGGTTGGAGAAAATGATCTAGGGGTTTTAGGAGGCGAAAAAGGGGTAGAACTCTCATCTTTTGGAGATCTATAGAGGGTTGGGCTTTCCTGACCTGGTTCAGAGGTGGTATCAATGCTACAAAACCTAGTTAAGCATATCTTTCATTGTTTTTTCATTCTTTCTTTGTTTAGGGATTGATTATGTTATGTTATGCTTATAAATTTGTTTTTATGTATTAATGATCTTTATTCTCATTATCGTTAGATTGTTTGTCTATGAAACCATTGCTATAATTTCGTTATGATCAGTAATTATTACGATGAGATTCATTTGTGGCAAATACTTGTTTGTAATTATTAGGGATAATATAACCAAGGTTCAATGACCTGAGTGTATATGGTTGTTGCCTTGATTAATTTATTTTCCTAATTTATAATGCAGTTTTCCATTTAAATATAGAGATCGTATCCTAGGTTTTTTGATAGCTACGTTTAATTAACAAGCGTCTCTTAATTAAACATGACTTAAGGAAAAACTGGGGTTAACAGAGGTTTTTGTTAACCTACGATTAATAGTTTCCAAGAGAGGTTGAGAACATTAATTCAATGAAGTATGTTTAGTTGTGTGTAGGTCGAGATTAAACCGATGATTGATCCCTATTGCATTCATCACTTTTCATCATTTTTATGTTGATTGGTTTAATTTACTTTTACAAGTTTAGTTTCGTTTTATTTTCTATTATTTGAAAACCAAAACCCCAATAACCTAAACGTTGATTCATTTCATAATAAAAGTTTTACACACACTCTTTGTGGGATCGACCTAGATTTGTCGCTATTATAGTTGTCGGTCTTGTTATTTTAAATAGTGTTATGATGCACTCCATCATTAAATCAAGATAAATTTAAGTAGAAGAAAGCATTATGAGGGATTCTTAATCTAGATGGATTCTATTTACTCATTCTATATTCTTAACTATCACCTTAATTGATTATTATTTTTTAAATTCTAGTTTTATTCATTTTTCTTTTCAATATCATTAGTCATTTTGTTAGTTTATAAAAATGATTATTACCAATAGTTACAATCCTTGTAGGGTTGACACTTAACTTAACTTACCTAAACTATACTATATTGTATAAAGAATTATATGCACTTGTCTTAATGATTCGTTAGTATTATTTTGTGTTTCATTTTACATTTTTTATCACTTAAATTTTTTGATACTATTATTGTAGATTTTAATATTATGAAACCTTTATTTTTATTAATCTAATAATTGTATAAAATTTGAAATTTTAATCTAGATGGCTATATTTTATTTATTTATTTTTATTTTTAGTGCTCTCTTTCTTGATCTTGTGTTTATGTTTAAATTTTAGGTTTGGGGTATTTCCTGCTATAACTACCAAGCATAATGGAAGGATGGAAAGGATAGTGTTTTCTAAGGAATAAAGATAAGTCATCACCTATTGCAGCATTAGACATTTAGAATGAAAGGTTAAATAATATGTATTAGGCAGCTCAATTATTATCAATAGTACATTGTGACATTTATGATGGTAGCCACCCTAATCATAAATGCATTGCGCCCTATAATGCATGGAAATTAAGCAAGAGAGATTATTTTATGGGAACTAGCCTTGTGGTAACACTTAAAATTATGGGTTGAGAGACCTTAAATTTTTCATGGAACAATCAAGCTTCATCAGAATTTTAACAATAATAGTAGTGGAGAAAGCCAAGTATCGAGAAGTTTGTGATAAGATTTTACATTGCAACCAAAGATGACACCCAAAAAGGTAGAGAAAACTATCCCAACCTTGAATAGACAATCAAGTTCCAAACGAATTGCATTAAAATCAATAAAAACAAGAACAACAACAATAAAAAGGGAAGTTAAGTCTAAACAAACTTACAAAAAAAGCCATTACTACAACTGAGGTTCACCTTCAAAGAACTAACACCTCCATCTATAAGTTGGAGAGTCATATTAGATATCTTGTCAAGATTGTGTTTAAAAGGAAACAAGGTATTTTACCTAACATCATCAAATCAAAGTAAGGGAGCAAGTGAATTCGAGAATTTTAAGGAGTGGAAATGGATTTAAAGGTTGAAGAATGAGAAAAAAGATGGAGAGTAGTCTACTGTTCAAGAAGAGAAAAAGGAAGAGAAGGATGAGCAGAAAAGATGAAAGTAGTTAAAAAGGATAAACCAATAATTCCATACCAGAGAGAGATAAGAAAAAGAAGAATAATTTTACTAAGTTCCTGAAGCTTTTAAAGAATTATATGTTGTCATACCTTTTCCTAAAGTTCTTTTGCAAATAATGAAGTACACTGATCGAGACATCCTTTCTAATTGATGTTTGTTAGACACACATTACTTTTTGGATTATTTTCATAGTATATTGCTTCTATTTTGGATGATTTTTAATGATTTTATACTTAATTTAAGAATTTTGTCATTTTAGGTCTATTTCTGCCTATAAAAGGAAAATTTGAAAAACTGGATCAAAATTAAATCAAAATAGGGAAAATTTGGAGGATTTGCAGAACGACCATAGAATATGAAGCTATACACAGAACAATGATGAGGGTTATATTAAAATGTGTTTGCTTTTATTTGTATAATCCACCCTACACACTCTTGTGTTTCCTTTTAGAAGACGATCACAATACCCTACACAGTCCCATATAGGCACCTGTGTTGGTATTATTATTTTCAAAATATTTATAGAGGACACAACTAATTATGTGTCACTTGAATTTAGAGTTTTATATCTTAATGTAAAAGGAGGAAGAAAAGAGAGGTTCTTTAGCTAAAAACCATCCTAAATATACTTTGAAACTGTTTTGCATAAGTCTTGATCAAGAGTTTATCATTCTTTAAAGAAAGAGGAAGATTTCAATAATTTTTTAAAGATTTCACAACTTTAGAACATAAATTCTTTATCTATTTTTCATTATTATTTTTATGTTTATATTCTTTGTATGGTTATGAACTAATAGGCATATAGATTTAGGTATGAAGATCCTAGGATGTGATATACTCTAATTCATTCTTTGATTTAATGAAATTTTAGTTTTCTTATAATTTATTTATGCTTATATATTGATTTGTATCAAAGGAGCAAAAGCAAAAGAATCATTACTTGTTTAATGCATTGAGATTTAAGAGATAAGATATACATTTAGATTATAGTATAGATAATAAGGATTAAGTGTGATCTATATTCTTATAGTAATGTAAAACCCATCAAGAGGGTTGATAAAATGAATTAAAACATTCTTTGGTTATTTAAATTTGAAAGGGATTTCAAGTGGTTGACCTTTGAATAGGGTTTGTATGCCTTAAGATGGAATATGATCTAAGTTAGGAACTCTTTCAATCCAAGAACTGAAATAATTCATTAATCTGAAGATGAAATTAGATGTAATAAAATGCTACAGGAATCTATCTTAAATCTAATTAATCGAATGATTGATATGATCTTTGATCATTTCTTTACCTTAGATTTTATGTTATTTATTTATTTTATTTTTCTTATTCATTCATCTATAATAATGGTTGATCTAGCTTGTTAAGTTTGTAGGTAATGGGTAGTTAACTAACAATCTTTGTGGGATGGACTTATACATGCTTATGCTAACTACAAATACAATGTGTGCTTATGTTAAAATAATAGAACACTAACAAAGCAACATTTAAGAAGCAATTGATAGCTAAGTTAAATGAAGAGTGCCCCTACATGCTTCTAGTAGAAAAAGGAAAGATGGAAAATTTATAGCTATCAGCATGTGAGAAAGCTAAAAAAACTTAGATTCACTACAAGAAAATAACAAATTACTAACAAAAAATTACCGATAGAACACATCTCGTCTGTAATTGGCGATGGAAACTGACTTTCTGTTGGTAAAGTTGACAGATTTAGAGACAGACATAACACTCGTCGGTAAACGTGAAGGGAAAATATACCTGCAAGTTTTCTGTCATACTATAGTGACGGAATATGAAATTTCGTTGCAAAATTAAGCGACAACAGCTAGTGGGGAAAATGGTGAAATTGAACACCGACGATACCACATGTCTGCCGGTATAGGATGTTTTGTCGGTAATAGTCAAATTGTTCATAAATAAAATCACGTCGTTTGGTTTTAATCCAAATGATGTCGTTTTATCATCATCGTCTTTAACCCTACGCCTGCTATTTTTCTTCCCCGCCTTACACAACCGTCAGTTCTCTCTGATTTCCCTACTTCCACCCTCAATTTTTGCTTGGTTTTTGGTCCATCGTGCATCATTTTTAGGTAACATCTCCATTGAGTTTATTTTGTCTCCAAAAAATGTAGGTCTTAGATGCTTATATATATATATATACTGTGGGTGGGTGTTGGATGGTGGGTTTTGTTATGATTGTTGGTTTATGCATTTTTTATTAAATTGTTGGTTTATTTGTTGTTTAAATGTGTTGTTGTTGGTACATAATGGAAAAATGTAGTTATTTTGTTATTAGTTAGAGATAATTCGGGTTGCCTATGAGTTGTTTGATGAAATGTCTCCTGAAAAAATCATTCAAAATCTAAGTTTAGTATAGTAGGAAGGAGATTTCTCTTGAATTGTTAAGTTTGATTTCATAGGTACCGATTAACATTTCTAATATAGAATCTTCAGGTGTTAGGAAAAGAGAGTTTAAAAAGTTATCACTTAAAATGATAGTAATTGGATGCCATGGGATAGGAAGTGAAAGTACCAAGATACCCCTCTTACTTAGAACAAGGTAAAACCTTGCCCAATAGACTGAAGATGAGGGGTAGAGACTCATAAGGATGAGGATGGAATAGAGGAAAATAATAGAAAACTTAGAAGGATGAAAATAAGAGAAGAGAGAAAACAATTAAAGTAGAAATAGAAATTCAACATAGAAAACTAGATGAAAAAGAACAGTAAAAAATTTGGGGAGAAGTTACAACATCTCTCACTAAAATCACTCATGTTTAATTATTACTACTAATCTCATGGATTTTTTTTGAAAGAATAATCTCATGGAACTTACTAGTAAGAAGATGTGGAAAAATTTGCAGCCATTGTTTTGGAAAATACAAAATCAAATTCTTTTATTTGACGAATGCCATTAAAAATCACACAAATGTACTCAAGACACACTTTTTTGCAAAAATCAAAAGGCACTTGCAAAGATGATTGTATAAACAAAACCAAGCCCATTTAGATCGACTTCACCTGACAAAAGGAAATGGTAGTTATATTCCTTTTCAAATCAACCATGGATAGTTTTTGAGACTTTTGGGCTTTAAATTGATTGATTTTGTTTCACCTGGTCAAAGAAGGCCTTACCTTACATCATTCAAGCCCTAATGTTAATAAGCTCTATTTTCTGGGTAGAAAGAACTAACTAATCCATTTACATGAGGGTATGTTGCCATACTGAGATTGATATTTTCTTTCCTGAGGAAATATAATTTAGGGTTAACATGATCACATTGTGAATGTCTAATGTACATCACATTATAAAGTCTAACCAGATAAGAAAATGCTTAATGGTAGCCAATAAAAAGATTATATTATGAATCCATTTAAAATCCTCCATTAATAAACCGAAGGACTGTTGAGTTCATTTTTATTAGTTTTCTAAACAATGCCATGTACTATAGTTTTGAAATCAATTATAGGTCATTAATTTAATTGGTTAATACTTAGGGAATGTTATGTAAAGTTTAGATGTTTTGCAAACTTTGGGGAAGATGAAGGATTCTAACTATGGAATCACTGTTTAAAATTAACAGTTTTGTAGAAATGAGTAATGTTGATACCTCTTGGATGTATAGAAGATTAACACCTGATGGTTTCATTAATCCTAAGTTTTTTTAGGGAGCTGAAGCTTTTATTCAATATGCATATTCTCAACCTGTATACATGGATGACCCAAAGATCATATGTCTGTGTAAAAAGTGCAGGCACATTCGTTTCCTTCCTATTGATGAAGTTAATGGGCATTTTTTGAGAAACAGGTTTATCCCAAACTATTTTGAGTGGACATGATATAGGGAGCCATTGATTTATAGCACCTTAAGGGGTAATGAAATACAATCGTCAATGAACTTAAATGAGTTTAAAGGGGGATTGGATTTAGTACCAAATAATGTGGATGCAAATGAAAATCCTTACATACAAATCGTTTATGATGCAGCCGGTTATACCTTTCAGGAAAATATAGAAAATCTTGAAGAAGAACCAAACCCATATTCAAAACAGTTTTTTGACTTACTATACTCAATTGACCAAGAACTATGGCCAAATTGTGAGACAATGAATTAATTATCTTTAATTGCTCAAGTATTAAACATAAAGTCTGAAGGGCATATTTCTGATCGTAGTTTTGATAAAATTCTTGGATAGTACAATGAATCATTGCCTCCTGATCATATAATGGTTGATAGTTTTTACATATGAAGAAACTTATTAGTGGTCTTGGTTTGCCTGTTGAAAAGATTGATTGTTACAAATTGGGATGTATGTTGTATTGGGAAGATGATGTGGAATTGCAAGAATGCAAATTTTGTAGTCAATCTAGGTTCAAGCCTATAAAGCACTCTATGAAACAAAGTTAGTATCCTGGAAGTAGATGTCTAATTTCTTTCTAACTTCGAGACTTCAAAGACTATATGCTTTTGATGTTAGGTATCTCACATGAGATGGCGTAATAAACACCAATAGGAAGATGGAATAATGAGTCATCCATTAGATGCATTGGCATGGAAACATTTCAGTGACACTCATTATGAGATTGCAACTGAATCTCGAAATGTTAAGTTGGGATTGTTGACGGATGGATTCCAAACTTTTGATCAATCTAGCTAGCAATATTCATCATGACCAATCATAATTACTCTTTATAATTTGCCTCCATAGATGTTTATGAAAGAGGCATATAAGTTCTTGACAGTGATTGTGCTAGGGCCTATAAATCTAAAGCATAAAATTGATATATTCTTATAACCATTGATATCTGAGTTGCAGCATCTTTGGGAATATGGTGTTGAGACATATGTCGTGTCTCTGAAACAAAATTTTATGTTGAGAGTAGCTTTAATGTGAACCATTAGTGATTTTTCAACTTATTCCATATTTTATGGATGGAGAACAGTACGGAAATTGAGTTATCCTTATTGTGGCAATGACTTTGATGTGCTTTATCTTCCAAACAGGGGCAAAATATATTGGTTTTACAACCACAGAAAATTTCTTCCTTCAGATCATCCATTTAGACGCAATAAACAAAATTTCGATAAGAAGAGGATGGTAAAAATACCTCCTCCTCCTCATAAAGCTGGTGAAGAGATATTATAGGAGATTGAGGAACTAGGCTTGTTAAAAGTTACAGAATTTGAAGCTGATGAAATTAATACAAGCATTAGTAGAAACTTCGGCCAGAGAAAGCGAAGCATCTTTTAAGATTTTCCATATTGGAAAACTAATTTGATACGTCATAATCTAGATGTGATGCATATTGAAAAAATATCTTTGACAATTTGCTCAATACCACAACGAACATTGAAGGGAGGATAAAAGACAATGCAAAATCATGAGTTGATTTAAAACTTTTTTGTAGAAGGAATGAGTTATATAAAGATCATCACACTAGTAAATATCCGAAAGCATGTTACATTATGGACAAAAATAGAAAGAAATATTGTGTGAATGGTTGAAAAGTCTAAAGTTTCTTGATAGTTATGTTTCAAACTTGGCAAGGTGTGTGGACATAAGGAAGTACAAATTATTTAGGATGAAAAGTAATTACATTCACGTGTTTATGCAAAGGTTAATTCCAATTGCATTTCAAGAGTTGCGACCGAATAAGGTTTGGGAAATAATAACATAATTAAGTTTTTTTTTCGAAAGCTTAACATCATCTGAAATCAAGTTGGTTGAAATGGAAAAACTAGAAAGGGAAATTATAGTAATTTTGTTTAAGTTAGAAAGGATATTTCCTCCAAGCTTCTTTGACTATATGGAGCATTTACCACTCCATTTAGCACACAAGGCTAAACCAGCCAGTCTAGTTCAATATCATTGGATGTATCCATTTGAGAGGTAATTCAACAAAATTGATTGTAATTGAATACTAAAATGTTTTAATAACTAAATTTGTATAACCCTATTTGCTCATATAGGTATTTGTATCACTTAAAGAAAAATGTGAAAA
>JANZXP010133232.1:0-15532 GCA_027576715.1 Erythroxylum flavicans
TAGTAGTAGTAGTAGTAGTAGTAGTAGTAGTAGTAGTAGTAGTAGTAGTAGTAATAATAATAATAATAATAATAATACATTTAATAATTTGTAGAAAATTAACAATGATCATTATTACTAATAATACTAATAATCAATTTAGTAAAATTAATCAAACTAATAATTTTAATAATAATTATTATTATTAATTAATGACAATAATAATAATCATAAAATTAACTATAATATGAATCATAATAAGTAGAAAAGTTATAATAACAATAAATTTAATAACAATAATATATTTAATATTACTACTAATAATAATAATAAATATAATTGATAAAAATAATAAATGTAATATTAATAAAATTAATAATAGGTAGAAGATTAATAAGTAGAAAAAATAATAACAATAAATTTATTACACACTTCAAATTAAATATACACTTCAAATACACATTCTCAAATATACACTTCAAATATACAATTCAAATACACTTCAAATACACAATTAAATTTCAAATACACAATTCATATACACACTTCAATTACACTTCCCTTCTCTTCAATCTCAAATCCTTCAATTCAATCTCAAATACACACTTCAAATACAAACTTCAATCTCAAATCCCTTCTCCTCAATCTCAAATTCATACTTCAAATGCAAAGTTCAATCTCAATTCCCTTCTCCTCAATCTCAAATTCACACTTCAATTCCAAATCCCTTCTCTTCAAAGCATTGCAACAAATTTTTATTACAACAAAATATTACAACAATCATTAGGGGCATTTTGTCGAACACCTCATAAGCAATATGTACAATCTCTAACTCAGCACAAAACAAATGCATTTTTCCATTATTTACCAACAACAACACATGTAAACAATAAATCAACCAACAATGACATAAAAAATGCATATACCAACAATAATCACAGAAAAACCGATCACCCAAAACACCCCTGAAAGTTGCATTTTTTGGAGAGAAAATACACCCAATAGAGAGTTTATCGGGAAACGCACACGATGAGCCAGAAAACTCGCACAAAACGATGGTGGAAGCAAGGAGAATAGCCAAAGGAGAAGCTGACGGAGGAGAGAAGAAGAAGAAATACACAGGTGGGGGGGAGGGGGGAAAGGTCGGCGTCGACTTAAGAAGACGCATGAAACGATGTCGTTTGATTTTAAACCAAACGACATCATTTGACGTCATTTCATTTATTTACTTAAGTCGACACCGCATGACGTCATTTTACTTCTTATCAAGTTGACATTACCAATGGAATAACCTTTCCGTCGGTATTTAAATTCATCAATTAATTACCCGCCACGTCTTGCTGCTTCATTTTGCGACGAACAACTACTTTCATCAGTAAACTAGACTGCACATTACCGACGACAACTCGTCCATCGGTAAATGACCAACATTAATTATTAAATTACATCGACGGATTGCTTTCCTTCGAAAAATGTCCGACGCTATATAATTGTAGGAAGCATTCCCGTAATATTTACCAACGGGAGTTGTTACATTGTCGTTATATGTCGTCAAAAATTTTACGCAAAATTCCTTGCCTCCACTTTTACCGACGACAATTTTTTCGTCGCTAAATCTAAACTTTGACGACATGTTTACCAACGCTTTTCTATTTTTTGTCGGTAAGAAGCTTCGATTTTATTTCCATCAGTAAATTTTTGATGCTATTTTATGATTTTCTAGTAGTGATGTAGCTTAGTTGGATCCTTTGATTTTAACAAATACGATAAACTATACAATGGTCCAACATTCATTATGGATTTAGAACCTATAACTACTTTAGCTTGCCATTTCTTTTTAAGAATCTAGTGCAACATGCTTTTCTTTTAATTATGTACGATTCCCAAGTGAATATAGTTGTGGAACACAAAAATATAATTTACAATGCTATTTTTTAATCCCGTTGGTTAGTTCCTTCAAATAAATCTAGTGGAATGGTTGAAGATGATGGTTGTAAGAAGGTGCACAGAAGAGGTGGTAGACCCTACGATTGAGACTAAAACATCAACTAGCACCCTTAAGCGAGATTTTCTAACAGCTTTAAGATGTATAGATCCAAAAACTGAAAAGAGATCAAAGATGAGTCAAATAGTTCACATACTTGAATCATAAGAATATCCTGTGCCAAAAGAGGTTTGATCCTGAAACTTGCTTTGAGCTTTTTACTTGAGTTCCATTTGGTTTTAGAGTATTATTTGATTCCAAGGGAACATTTATAAATAACATCCATCGCCCTAAATTCTTACTAACTACAGATGCTTTAATCTTATACGATTTTACATATGAAGTCGGAGTTATTAATATATTTAAGGAATGTGACAGGAGTAGAAGGGGCCAAGTCTCATAAATACAAATCTAACATAGAAACGAGGAACAATCTAGATGATAAAAGGAAACATTAGGTGTAGAAACTCTGATGATTATAATCATGAGGGTATCTCACGGATTATGTCTATATCCCGAGATTTATGTATTGGTTGAAAGTTCGATTAGATATTAGTGAGGAGACAATAGAGAGACTAGAAAAATTTCTCGTAATTCTCAATATCTATTGATATAAGCTATAGAGAAGATTACATTGTACTAGAAAGTCAAGCTTTACAGCGGTGGCATATGCCAAAGTTGATGGTTCATTATTTATTTCATTCCCTTCTTCTAAACTTAATTTTTTTCTCTACATTTGCTCACGTTGTTTTCATCATATAGTTCAAAACATTTGCAGCAAAAAATAGGTGGAAAAGCCAAGTTTGAGACTTATTAGTGAAATACTTAAATGGGTAATCTATTTGATACATTTTGTTTAGATATTGGTTGAATGCGTATTATCCATTAAGTAGAGTATAAGCCAATCTTTTTTTTCTCATCCCACATAGGATAGGATGATATTATCAAACAAGATTGCAGCTTTGTGAGCATTTTCCTCATTATTTAGGAAATGTTGGTGTTCTATCATTTTGGAAAAGAAGAAGCAACATAATCCAAGTCATTGGGTTGCAGAAGATTTCACCTTTCAACATTGTTTGTAAGTCATGAATTGGCAGAAATTTATCAAGAAATTTTCTTTTAACAAATAGTTAGAATGAATCAGAAGAGTAGTCGATGGGTTTATTGAATTGTATGGTCTCAATCTTTTTTAGTCCAAAAAACGGAGAACTTGATTAGTTAAAAAAAGAGGAAAGAAAATTAACAACCACTGTTTTCTTACTAATGGCTTCTTTAAATTTTTTGTCTAAATTGACTCCTTCCATTTATAAATATTTTTCCTTCAACAATATCAAAAGTTTGTAATCTAATTTCCCATAGATCGTTTAAGTCATCAATTAATGGTTGCATGTATACATCAATGTCCTTACCAGGAGCAGTAGGTCCTGGAACAAACAAAGACAACAACATAAAAGGCTCTTTCATACACTTACATGGAGATACATTTTATGGGACTAGAATCGCCAGCTATATGCTATATGAATTACTCATATTACTGAAAGGATTAAATCCATCTGATGCCAATCCAAGTCAAACATTACGAAAAATCTTGTCTAAACCATCGAAACTTTCTATCAAGCTCTTTCCATGCCACTGAGTCTTTTGGATGACACATAATGTTATCATCAATGTGTTTCTCTTTATGCCACCTCATATCTGTGGCTGTTTTTATTGACATAAAAAGTCTTTGTAATCGTGTTTTAATAGGAAAGTATCAAAATAGTTTATTAGGTGTCTTCTTCCCTCTACCATCATCTACCTGCTACCTTGATGTACCATAAATAGGACACTTCTGAAGATCTTTACTTTCCTTCTGAAAAAGAACACAGTTATACTTACAAGCATGAATTGTAATATATCCCAATCTAAGGTCCTTTAACCATTTCTTCGCATCATAATAAGATTTTGGTAACTTGTGTCCAATAGGTAATGCATCGTTCAGTAAGTCAATTGACATGTTAAAGGACTTGTTACTCCATTTATTATAAACCTTCAAATGCCACAACTTCACAACAAATGATAGTTGTGAGAAATTAGAGCACCCCGGATATAATTGTTCTTGAGTAAATTTTAATAACTTCCTAAAATCATCTTCTGTAATACCACCAATTATGTTAGGCATTTCTATTTCATTCATAGTTTCCATATAATTCCAACAATTTTCTAACATGTCATCAATCCCATCATCACCATCATCATTCACATCACAATCATCAACATCATTATTGTAATTGTCATCATAAGATGTACCGCCACTTCTACTACAACTTGCTTCCTTACGTTCACCATGATAAAGTCATGGTGTATAGAATTTGTCTATGCCTTGGATCATCAAGGGATTATATACCACATCTTGACTTTGGAAGTCGACATTTAAGCAATCGATGCATGGACAACGAATACTACATTAATCACCCATTTGATCTTTTATAAATTACATGAAACTCTTAACTCTTTCTACGTATTCAATTGACCATTTTTTATGACACATCTAACTTTTATCCATTTAGCTATATAATAAAAGAAGATGCATTTTTCGTTTTATATTATGTTAAAAAACCTATGTAATTAAGGCTTGTGACGTTGTTTACTATCTACTCAAAAACTTTGTTTCAATTCATACACACCAATTACGTAAACAATTAATTAATTATATGGTAGGTAGGGAAAATGTACCTGAGGATGCCATACAAATTCTGTAGTTTTGGCTCCAAGAAAAAAAAGGAACACAAAATTTGCAAAATGGACATTGATGGTGAATTATTATAGGCTTTCTTCAAGCATATTGGATGGTGAATCTCTTAAATTAGTAGCTAAGAGTCATAGTTAAAAGCAAAAAAGATAAACAAGTATGATAATTTTAGAAGAAGATTTTATGAATGTCCCAATTATAAGGTAGGTGAGTAATAATAAAATAGTTGCTATTTGTTGAATAATATATGTCACTAACTATTGTTTTAAAAAGGGAGATGTAATATTTTCAAATGAATAGACAAAGGATTTGGTGGACTACAAAATCTATTATAAATAAATTGAAAACTAAGAATAAAAGGTTAAAGTTTAAGAACAAGATGTTAAAAGATGGTATGTGCATAGATAACATTCATGGCTACAAGGTAAATTGGGAAAAGAGAAAGTGAAATTGAAATATATAATTTCTAAGTAAAAGCGAAAATAACTATATTTGTAGCTTTATTTTGTCAAAAAGTTAAAGGATGTAAACTTTATTAACTTTGATATTATACTATAGTTATTTGTTAGGTATGCTTATTTATATAGATAACTATATTTTCAGCTTTTATAATTTTTGCAATTATGTTTATATTAAGTTGTCGGTAAGTAAAATCATATAAGAAAGGCTATAAAAAATATAAAGTTGTTAACTAAGTCCAATGCCAAGTAACTTCCATTTAACAAGTCTAAAATTAATGAAGTAATAACAAAACTTTAATAAAGGATACAAGGAAATGCAAAGTTGTAATTAAAAACTAAGTCTAATTCTAAGCAACTTCTATTTTACTAAATATGAAATCTTATAAGTAATAACAAAATTTTTAAGAAATTGGTTAAAACAAAATATTAATAGAAATCCTTTACTACCTTAAACTTTAAACAAATGACTTACAAAAGCCACATTAGTTCTTCACTATATACAAGAATAAGGTCCCGAGTGGTTATTGATGCATTAAAGGAAATAAATAGTATAATTAGGAGTATGGTAATATATAATATAATACTTAGGCTTGGAGAAATTCTTTACTCATTTCTCTAAACCTACGTATTAGCTCTCTAGTGATTGAAAACATGGCATAAAGAAGTACTCGACGAGACTTCCTATCTATAATGCTTCCAAAAAATGTTCAAGAAACAAGTATTCTTCATATTCTTATTCTCTTTTAGTTCATAGGAAACAAACAGTAGGTTCAAACAATGCTTAAATGAAGAATACTAGAAGCAATTAAGCTGCCTTTCTAATAATGAATATTCATAATAACATTGCATAGGAATGAAGCTGTTGGATGGAAAAACTTTTCAAAGATTTACCTTTCAAACTCCCAAACTTAGCTTTGGCCTCCCTAATTGCTTGAACAAGATGAATTATAGGATAATTTAGTTTTGCGTTCTCTGTAACCAGCTTATTGACCTAAAAACCATAAATGAAGACAAGGTAGCTCCATCAATTGTTAAAGACATCTTATTTCAATTTAAGCAAGCAGTAAAATATGAAATGAATTACCTTTTCTTACTTTAAAGCTAGTAGTGTATTTGCGCCTTCTAGCTTTGACCAAAGTTCACTAACAGTTTTCAGAAGTTCCATGTTTCTAGAATCTGTGCAAGTATCTATGCAGAATTACCAAAATATGGGCCTTCAAATTGAAGTAAATGAACATTACCTAGTAAGTAGTAGCAGGTGACTCACGTTTCTTACTTAAAAGTGCAATTTCAAATCTTGACAAGTGATCCTTCAACACAGACAATAGGCCAGTTAGAAAATGCAAACTTCATTAGCGAAAAAGTTTAGATGTGATATAGGTGATTCATTCCCAATCAAAATAAAACAATTTAAACCCCTAGAGGACTTTTATCGAACACCTTATAAGCATAACATAACGCCACCAAAAATTCAAGCATTCATTTTGACCATGCACTTTCTTCACCATCATTAATACATTCAAATATCAAATTAAACAATAAATAACCTCAATCCATGTAAACAACTCAACAACTAATACTAAGTTTGATGATGAACATAGCATTTAACAAACACAAGATGAAATAAAACCCACAACAAATCTAATAACTACTGACCAGGTTGAGTGCAACTGTAGGGAGACAATAGAGGACAACCCAAGATAAGCTTGTTCACTTCTGAAAACTACAAATGAAAAGAGCATAAAGGGGGAAAAAAACATTAGAGAGAGAGAAGGAAGAAAGAACGCAGGAGGCAGGGTGGGGGGCCTTTGGGTTTGATTTTTTAGATGGTGGGACGATGTCGTTTTTTGTTAAACAAATGAAGTTGTCTCACCTAATATTTTTTTCCCAATTGCAACATTTGACAATGAAATGGAAATTCGTTATGAAATGCCCAACATTTAGCGACCATATTCCATATCCGTTGCCAATACATTTGGAAAAGGTGACATTCCACCATGATACAACTGGTACATTTGGCAACGAATCTAAAACGTTTGCTACGAAAATAAAATAGCGTCATAAAATGTACAACATTTTCCTAACAAATTGACAAATCATCGCTAATACTAAACATTTTACCTTTTCTGACAGTCAGAACTTCGGTCACCTATCACCCCAATTTCGCTACCAATTATACACAATGTCGCCAAAATCCAAGCATTTTCCTCACATTCTTAATTTTCTTAATTAATTAACATATATGAGTTTTTCCTATTACCAATAACAAAATAAAAATTTTGTCTTTTACACTTACATATAGAGTTGTTCTTGATTTGCTTAAATTTTGGAAATTACTAATCTATATTTTTAATTTGGTGCATAAACAAAATAAAATAGGGAAATTTTTAAAAATTTGTGTCTTCTTTTTGTTATTAGCCGAATTAATAAGGATTGCAGACCACATTTCATTTAAACCAAATTCATCACTAACATGAGAACATATACCCTTTGGCCCTTAATCTACCATTAACCTTATTAAATGTATAAAAAGACACATTTAATTTAGATGTATCTTTTGGGTATTCGCAACGAAGTAATTTTAGTTGTAGAAGACCATTTTTGTGACCAACCACCATACTTAGTTACAAATGATAGACATTTTGCTACCAAATTTCCATATCGTCGCTCAAAACCGAAGCAATCTCTTTACTTTCTTAATTTTCTTAATTGATTAATACATATGAGGTATTCCTAATACATCATCCAAATTTTTAAATTAATCTTCTCATTTATATATACAATTGTTCTTTATTTGCTTAATTTTTGGGAAGGACTAATCTTCAAATATAATTTGTTAGAAATAGTTTTCTAATTATATTACAATATCTTGTTAAATTATTATAATTTATTTTTTTAATTACAATAATTAAAATGTATAATTTTTTGAAATACATTTTTGAAAGTTATAATAATCAAAATGTATAACTTTTTAAAAATTGTAAGTCAATTATAATTTATTTGAATGGTCGATAAATTAATTTGCAAATAGTTTTCAATTGAATAATTTAATTTTTAATTCGAATTATGTTTTATATGGAATAGGAAAATACATTAATTAAAAATTATTTATGAACCTATGGACTTTGGCGATGAACCATCTATTAGTCACTACATTTGAAGTTTGTCGTCCAAATACAAATATATCGTAGCAAATTAATTAATACTACTTCCAAACAACTACAATAAACAATAAATGAAATCGTTTACCTAAACAATAAAAATGGCGTCGTTTTGAGTTAGGTTTTCAAAGAAAAAAACATATAAGGCTACTCCATTTTCGTTTAAGCCGTCAACATTTCTTAAAATCCTCTCTTCTGTTTAGGTTCTATATTATGATCATCACCATCGAAGAACCATTATTAACTGAATCGGTATTATTCTTTTGTTCTATTTTCATTAACGAAGTTGTGATAAGTTTAACTTATATTTTTTATGGTTGAGTTTTATGGTTATATCTTTGATGCATTTTATGGTTATGTTTTGAAGTAATATAGCCTAATATAGATAATACTATATTTATGTACATCAAGAACATAGTCATGTCTATTCTACTTTAAATTCTAAATTTTGCTTATGATACGAACAACACAATATATTTTTGAAATTTTAATAAGGTTAACTTTCATATCATTACGCATATTGAAGATGTATAACTGTTAAACTGAACTACTTTCAATTATTATCGAAATTGGAGTTAAACATATCATCATTTTATTCTAAATCGATATTTGCAGAATATACCACATAACATTATAAATCAAAGAATGTCGACATAGAGACTAGTTCCATATGGCCCTAATTCATTCCATTGGGAGGAATGTGGCAAAATTGTCCCTACTAAAAAATAAACAATGCAGAAAAATCTCCACTTCGTACACTAATAATCGTCTGTCTTTTATGGCCGATCTTCTGCTTCAAGGTGTCTAATATCATCTGAACAACGTCACTTTCCTTATTATGTTCATCTCGATACCTTTTATGAAGCTAATATATATATTCACACTTGATCGTATATACTACATGTTGTTTTAAGCTTCCTTGAGTCTTGAAGATGACATGTACGCCCTTGGAGGTGGGAGCAATGTCACAACAGTCCGTAAAGGATTAGGAAAATCAGTTGTTTTGGAAAATTTGTCAATTCCTCAGACTTTGCCTGCTCAATCACGTATGCATGTCACTCCAATTTTGGTTCGTTTAACAGCTTACTAATTTGACAATATCTAAGTTCTATACTGATTGTGTTTTAGGTAAACCGTTTCATACTGGCAGTTCATCTGTCAAACTTGTCTTTCATACTAAATCTAGCAACTCATTCACTGTATCCTCTATAAGTTTAGCTATAGCAAGAAAAGTTGTTACAAGAGGGTATGAAAAACCCTACACTTGAGGGAAGCACTAATACTGTTTCAATTGGTGTCTTCGAACATACAAGGACCTTCTCTGGAATCCAGACATCGGTGACTCATTTACCTTTACCGACTCTCATGTCACTTGGAATCTAAAAAAATAATTATATCATTGTCATTTATCGATGCAATCAAATGGACTCGACTTTAAAGTTGATTTTTTGTTGCATCTGTAAGAATTTGTCAAACAACCTCTCTACCAGTTAGGGGCCAAGCTGTGTACTATTAAGTGTAGGCTGTTATTATTCTTGTTATATGACTTTATAAAATTTTAAACTTCTAATTCAAAGTTCTTACTACTCCATATATCATATTATTATATGGATACAATTATTTAAATTTTTTATAACTATTTTTCAATGTTAGTAAATATTAATGATTAATTAATACTACTGTTTAATACTTAAAATTATGTTATTTTGTGTTTTTTCAACAATATGTTGTAAACATTTAAAACAAGTCTCCAATAAAACATATCTTAACTATGATAGATTATAATAATGTTAATATAACAATTTTGGTAAATGTGAACCCTTTAGTGACGATTTTGGGAAAATGGTCACCAAATGTGGATCATTTAGTGACGTTTTTAGAAATTGTCAGTGAATACAACATTTGGCGATGATTTTTAAAATTTGTCACCAAATGTTGATCTTTTGGTCATGATTCCAAATATCATCACCAAATAATCACTTTTAGCGACAATATAAAAAATATAACAAAAACCTAACATCTTTTTACTAACGATTTTCCATAATCATTGCCAATTATGAACACTTTAGTGATGATTTCGGTCATTGGGCACTAAATGTTTTACAATTTTTGGTGACGATTTTTGAAAAGCATTACCAAAAGTTCATTTAACAACCAATTCCTAAAATTGTCACCTATTGTGGATCATTCTGTGATGATTTTTTGTAATCATCATTAAATATTCAACAACTGGTGACGATTTTTATTATTCGTCACTAAATGTTGTATCTTTTCTGAAGCTTTGTTAGTTAGTTGCTAAAGTCTTAGTTTTAATGACGATTTCTTAAATCGTTGCAATATGCTAACTTTTGCTGACGATTTTGCTAACGTTGTGAAAAAAAAGCATAGCTAAATGTCTACTTTTTTGTAGTGAATTAGGCCTTTAATTCTAAATGTCTACTTTGTTGTAGTGAATTAGGCCTTTAATTCTTACTTCAAAGGGTTATTTAATTAATTTATAAATGAAAATGTTTAATTATGTACGTATTTGGTATGTCATATTGTCATCCATTATTTTCTTATATTGTGTTTACCTTTTCAAACTCAAAGTATTGTTATAATTGGTTAATCTGGGACTCGATGACAAGTTTTGATAGAGGTTTGTTGAATTCAATAGTAAAACTTCATCGAATTTTTGTATCTTTTATGAATGGATGTGAGTAGTATGTTGATTATTAAGGCTAATATGGTTTTAGATGTTAACGAGTTATTAGGTGTTTACATATTGGTACTTATTAAGTTAATTTGGACTGTAGGAAGATGTTTTATTAGTTAATAGAATTATCAATTGTAATAATATCCATGTTAGGTGTTGCAATGGACTCACTTTACACTCATCTTTTATGTAAATGTGACAACATAACTAACTATTGTGATTTTTGGTTAATTTTCTTTTTAGGTTGATTGCTAATTATGACAAGAAGATTAGTAATAGCATAGGCAAAAGAAAGAGCAACTCAATATAAAAAGCAGTGAGTTATAACATCTACCTCACTAGAGGTTACTTTTAGGGATCTTGAGTCTTAACATTTGTTCGTGATATAAATTCTATCTAATGTACCAAAAATGGAGCAACTTGATTAGCTAATCCTTTATTTCACAATTGAGCTTCAACTGAAGTAATAATAAAATCTTCAGATGAAGAAATTTGAGGTTCCACAATATATACATTGTGGAGTCTTAAAAGAGCTAGATTTGGAGATAAAGGTTATAATAAGCAGTAGATTTTAATGATTGAAAAGAGTTTCTTGATATTTGAGAGCTAGTGTATTGGGAGCTAACACTAGATTTAACATTCATGTTTTAATTAGATGAGAAAAAAAATTCTTAGGATGATGACTCAATAATTTAATTTTGGTTAGTATATCGATCATCATTTCAGATATAACTAATATGGTATCCACTTTTACAGAGGAGCACTTATGCGCTATGCATCCTAACCAAACTTAAGTTGATTAAGACTCTCAATATATTCATTCTTCAAAAAGCTTTTGGCATCTATTACCTCTCTATAAGGTATGTGTATAAGTTGCTTATACATTAATTATGTGTATGATATGATAAAACTGGTGTAATGACTCATTGATACCTATTCTTCCTACACTACATGAAATGTCGAACGTAATACCGTTTAGGGCACGTCTTTATTCAACTTATCAAGGGCTATTGCATTGATCAAAACTTAAATTATAACTTAATTAGCGAGGAAATTAGGAGTGCTTACTGATAACATATATTTGTCAGTTGTTTATACTCTCATCCTAAACAGTATCGACATTTTAAAGTGAATAAGGATGGTTGAGCTTTGGGTATATGTATGTGGACAAAACTTTACACTAATTAAATTACTATCGAGAGTAGTGAAGGACATACCCATACAGAGAGATCACGCTACAGATGAGCAGGAGAGATTACATACGCCCCCCAATTCCAAGCACTTTAATGATACATCGATTATAATATATATTAAGTAATGTATGCCTTAGATGGAGGCATGCTAGTAAGGGTGGTTCAATATTTAGGTGTTAAGATACTACGAATGCTTGTCCAACCAGAACAACTAGTAGCTGTAGAGCCTGAGCCAAAGATTAAAGATTAAAGATCATTGAGAGACTAAGTCAAAAGTTGAAGAGCCAGAGTAGCAGATTGAGCCATATGAAGAGGCTGAGCTAATAACTATAGACCTTAAGTAGGAGACCAAGCCATATAGAGAAATTGAGTTACTAGCTATAGAGCTATTACTGAGCAAGTTAGCATATATGATATCAGTTGATGATGTGGACAACTATTAGGCAATAGTTATCTATACATCTCCATCTCATTTGGCATTAAACAGTCCACCACCACAAGTCTTCTGTGATTATTTTTATTACTATTTTTAATTTATATGATATTACGATTATGCAAGACAACAATTTAGTAGGGAATACTTATTAAGGGAATTTAACAAGTCTTGCAATGTTCTCCTATTTTATATTAGGGAAGTACTAATTCTCTTTTTTTTTCATACCTTTGTTTCTTTATGTTCATGGTTTATGGTTCATGTATGTTTTCTAGATTAAGGATAATTTCCAACTAAAGTGTGGGAAAGGGACTTAGATGCATATGCTTATCAATTTTGTTATGAGTAACTTAATAATATGTAATTTTAGAAAACTTTAACTTTAAAAGACCATTGATCAAGATAATTTGTTATAAGTCACTACAACAAATGGATGATTTTGTAACCTTTTCATTTGCAATGAAAAGAAAATTGTCGCAAAAAGTGAACATATTGCGACAATTTAAAAAAGTCATTATTAAAACTAAGCATTTACCGACCAAACAGAAAAGCATGAAAAAAGGGAAAACATTTTGTGACGCATAATAGAAATCATTGCAAAATGCTAAATATTTAGAAATGATTAAGAAAAATCATCACAAAATGATGCACAATGGGTGACAATGTCAGATGTTCGTCGCTAAATAAGCTTCTAGCAATGCTTTTAAAAAACATCACTATAACTTGTTAAGCAATTGGTGACTAATATGGTAAATTGTCACCAAAGGGTCTATGTTTAGCGACGATATTCTGAAGCATGACTAAAAGGTTAATATTTGGTGACGAACTTCATGAATCGTCGCAAAAGGTTAAACATTCAGTGAAATGGTGCACATTCAGTGATGAATAGTGACAATTTTTGGAAATCGTCGCCAAAAGTTTGATATTTTGAAAATTTGTTAAACTAACATTTTTATAATATATCATAGTTAAGATATGCTTTATTGGAGATATGTTTTGAATGTTTACAATGTATTATTGACAAAAACATGTAACATAATTTTAAGTGTTAAATAGTAGTATTAATTAATCACTAGTATTTACTAACATTGCAAAAATTAGTTATAAAAAATTTAAATGATTTTATCAATATAATAATATGGAGCAATACGAACTTTGAATTAAAAGTTTAACAATTTATACAGTCATAGAACCAGAATAATAAGAGTAGAGATGTTGTTTGACAAATTCTTACAGATACAACAATAAATCAGTTTTAAGGCTAAGTTCAGTTGATGACTCGATAAATGACAATGATATAATTATTTATTTGGATTCCAACTGACATGAGGGTCGGCAAAAGGTAAATGAGTCCCCAAATTCTGGATTTCCAAAAAGGGTCCTTGCACGTTCAAAGGCACGAGTTGAAACTGTAATAGTTCTTCCCTCAAGTGTAGGGTTTTTCACACCCTCTTGCAACAGCTTTTATGCTATAGCTAAATTTGTAGAGGATACAGTGAATGAGTCTTTAGATTTAGTACCTAAAACACAATCGGTATAGAACTTAGATATTATCAAATTATTAAACTGTTAAATGAACCAAAATTTGAGTGATATGTATACGTGAACAAGCAGATGAAGTATGTGGAATTGACAAATTTTCCAAAACAATCGATTTTTCTAATCCTTTACGGACTATTGTGACATCGCTTCCACCTCCATAGGTATACATGTCATCTTCGAGGCTCAAGGAAGCTTAAAACAACATATAGTATAAACCATCCAATGCGAATATATATAATAGCTTCATAAAAGGAAAAGAGATGTACATAATAAGGAAAGTGACGTTGTTCGGAAGATACTAAACACCTTGAAGCAGAAGATCAGTCATAGAAGGCAAATGATGATTAGTATATGAAGTGAAGATTTTCTCTGCATCGTTGGTTGTTTCAGTAAGAACAATTTTGCCACATTCCTCCCGAAGAAAGGAATTAGGGTCGTCCTAAACTAGCCTTCATGTTGACATTCCTTGATTAATAATGTTACGAGGTATATTCTACAAATGTCGATTTAGAATAAAATTATGATATGTTTAACTCCAATTTTAATGATAAGTGAAACTAGTCTAGTTTAGTGCTTATACATCTTGAATGTGCCTAATGATATAAAAGTTACCTTTACTAAAATTTCACAAATCTATTGTGTACTTTGTATCATATGCAAAATTTAGAATTTAAAATAGAATAGACATGACTATGTTTTTAATGTAGAGAAATATAGATAAAAATATAGTATTATCTATATTTCTCTATAGTACTATTAATGGAAATAAAAAAAGTAAAATACTCTTCACACAATTTCATCAATGTAGAAACAAAGCTTTCATGAGATTAAGCGTTAAAGGTCATTGGGAAGACAAACAAAAAGAAATAACAAAGATAGACAGTAAATCATCTTCAAAACACAACCATAAACATAACTCATACATCAAATGCATAATTAAAAACTCACAATAAACACCTAAAGGTATAAGTTAAACTTAGCACAACTTTGTTAATGAAAATAGATTAAAAGAATAATACCAATTTAGTAAATAATCACTCTTCGACGGTGATGTGCGAAACATAAAACCTAAACAGAAGAGAGGATTTTTTATTGGTGTTGACGGCTTGAACGAGAATGAAGTAGGCTTTTATGGTTTTGTCTTTGAAAACCTAATGCAAAATGACGTCGTTTTTCCAGTTTAGTTAAGCAATGTCATTTATTATTTGCTGTAGTTGTTTGGATGTATTATTAATTAATTTGCTACTAATACATGGTTCATCATTAAAGCTCGCCGGTTCATAAATAATTTTTAATAAATTTATTTTTCTATTCCAAATAAAACATAATTTGAATTAAAAATTAAATTATTCA
>JANZXP010133287.1:0-15526 GCA_027576715.1 Erythroxylum flavicans
AATGCAAATCATATGTTTTCCTTTCCATAACTAACATTAAAACATTCCAAACACATTCCAAACTCTCCAACGACAATGTGCAAATAACATACCAGAAAGAAATCAATGAACAAATACAAAACACAAAGAAATCAACTTTAGCACGAAAAACAACACCTTGTGTACAGATCTACACAAAGAACATCCAGATCTACCCTGGAAGGATAAAAATCTCAACTTTTGCTATTTAATAATAGTAAATACTAAATACTTGTTGTAGAAATGAAGACCGCAACTGAAAATACAAGAGATAGTAAAAAGAAATGACTGGATTACAGACCGTGGTTTGAGATTCAGGATGATGACTTTGATATGTGGGTAAGACGTCAGAGATTGATGGGTTTGGGGAAAACTTCATGGAGACTAAAGAGGAAGAAGATACGAGTTTCATATATATAAAGGTAAAGGTTTTGTAAGCAAAGTAAATCTGTGGGTTTTTGCGACGTTTTTAGCAATTCGTAGCAAATTGAAACATTTAGGTGACGCTTTTTTATATTTGTAGGAAAATGTAGTAGAATTTGCCACGTTATATGTGTTTCGTAGGAAAATATTGGAATTTTGCGACGAATAATAAATTCGTTGCTAAAGCATTTAGAATTTACGACGAATCTTGTTTTTGTCTCGGAATGTTGATACTGTAAAAAAAAATTAACAGGGATGACGTCGTCTGTCTAAGGACAAACAACGTCGTCCCATGGGCTTATATTCGAAGTCCTTTCTTCTGCGTCGTCTCCTTCCTCTACGTTTTCTTTGAAATATTTCATTCCCTCCTTTCTTCAATCTTCCTTGAGCTTTTCTTATCCATTTTCGACAAGAAATCTACCCTCCATCATCTCGTTGACGTTTGAAAACTAGGTAAGTTTTATTTCGTTTTTTGGTGTCGATTTTTTGGGAGTATGTAGTTGAATCCGTGGGTATAATTTGTTGTGGTTTCTGCATTTTCTTCAGTTCTTTGCATCTTGTGAGTAGCAAATTGTTGGGTTTGTATGTGTGTTGTGTGAATGACGGTGAAGAAAGGGGAAAGAATGAAGAAATTGATGAAAATACATGTGTGTTATATTATGCATACAAGGTGTTTGTTGAAATGCCCTTAGGTAGGTTTCAAGTTATATGAAACTTGAGAGGAACTTAGGTAGAAATAATAAATTTTAATTGAATAAAGGGGCATTAGATCTTTGGTTAACTAATTTCCACCTTAGGTAAGTTTCAGCTTATATAGAAGAACACAATTTCAAACTTGAGTATAGACTAGACAATCAAGTTGGAGTATATAACTAGTGAAATCTATGTTAAGTTGGAAAAATGTTTCGAGCAAATCTTGAAATTAGTTAAAAAAATTGATATTATTTATAGTCAACAAAAGCAGATTTATTTATATATAACTTATAATTTATATATATCCAAAACATTAATATCATTAAGTTTATGTTTAAAAAGAAAGACACAACTCCAATTATTATTGTTGTAGTTATTATTATTATTATCATCATCATCATCATCATCATCATCATCATCATCATCATTATTATTATTATTAGTATTATTATTATTATTAGTATTATTATCATTATTTTTTTGATTATTATTATTATTATTATTGTTATTATTATTATTATAAATTTAAATTTAAATTTAATAATAATAATAATTCCCCCATTATTAGTAGTAGTATTATATTTGTTATTATTATTAAATTTGTTAATGTATTATTATTATTATTATTATTATTATTACTGTTATTATTATTATTAGTATTATTGTTATAAATTTGATTTTATTAATTATTTTTTTATTATAATTATTTTGGTTATCATTGTAATTATTATTATTAAACTTGTGTGTTATATTATTTATATTTTTATTATTATAAATTTGGTTATTATTTTAATTTTTATTATTGTTTTTATTGTAATTGTTGTTAACCAATTCCATGCTCATATTATCTTATAGATTCGGTCTTCGTCTTTTTGCTTAGGTCAACAATCGCATACAAGTACTATACATCATCAGATATGCAAATTATTAGTAGCCTTCATTATTTTATATTTCGGTTGTCGTAGTACTATTGTTTTTATATTTTTTACTTAATTGCTGCGTATGAATTGAAATAATGTTGTTTACTGCATGTTATATTACACAAAAGTTTTTTAAACCTAACATAAAATCGAAAATGTATGTTATAACTCTGTTATCTTCTTGTATTGTCTAGCTAAATGGATAAGAGTTAGATGTCTTATCGAAAATGGTCAACTGAATTCGTAGAAGGAGTTAAGAGTTTCATGCAATTTGTTAAGGATCAAACAGGTGAAGGTTGTAGTATTCATTTTCTATTGATTGCTTAAACGTGGACTTCCAAAGTCAAGATGTGGTATATAATCACTTGCTTATCTGAGGCATAGACAAATTCTATAGTCCATGGCTTTATCATGGTGAAGGTAAGGAAACAAGTTATAGTATAAGTGCCGGTACATCTTATGATGTTGATGATAGTAATGATCTTGAGGATTATGATGTGAATGATGATGGTGATGATGGGATTGATGAGATGTTAAACGATTGTCAGAATTATATGGAGACTAGGAATGAATCAGGAATACCTAACATAATTGGCAGTATGGACAAATATAATTTTGGGAAGTTATTGAAAGTTGCTTAAGAACAATTATATCCGGGGTGCTCTAATTTTTCTCAACTCTCATTTGTTGTTAAATTGTTGCATTTGAAGGTTTATAATAAATGGAGTAACAAGTTGTTTGACATTTTAATTATCGTACTAAACGATGCATTACCTATGGGACATAAGTTACCGAAATCTTACTATGATGCAAAGCAAATGTTAAGGGACCATATATTAGGATATATTTCAATTAATGCTTATAAGTATGACTGTGTTCTTTATTGGAAGGAAAATAAAGAACTTCAGGAGTGTCCTATTTGTGGTGCATCAAGGTGGTGGGTGGATGATGGGAAAGGGAAAAAGATACTGACGAAAATCCTTTGAAACTTTCCTATTAAATGATGATTATGTTAAAGGTAAAACCTATCTACTTGTTTTATGCTCAAAAAACTGCAAGTGAACAAGTCGTGACTTGTAGTAAAAAGAGCGAATATCGATCCCACAGGGATTGACTCCTAGAAACTGTTTAGTTTAGACACAACTTTGTTTAAGAAATTAAATTATGAAATGCAAATAATCTGGAAAATTAAATTAAAATTAAAACACTAATGTACACAATGGATAATACCGCAATTGCAGAAAGTCTGAATTCAAGAATCTAAATGCTAGAGATTTTTTTCCTTATTTTATCTCCCTCCTATTTTATTGATTAAATTGTGTCTCACCCTAGTTTTTAAATGTAGTAATTACCCTCTCTCAAGTTGTAACTATGTTTCCCTAATTGAATTAACGGGAATCGATTGAACGATCTCTCAACCTACCCAATGACTTTATCGATTCAACTAGTTATTAAACTATCCTATGGGTGATCAATTGACTAATTGAGATCTCTCTTCTAACTATTCAATTCACATGATGGTTGCTAGTCTATAGGTCGCCAACTCTTATTGTACAATCCTACACGAATCTCATCTCACTTACTCTCTTTATTTGTTGCAAGACAACAATTAAGAACAACAATCATAAAAAACACTTCATTCAATTCAATAAAATAGGAGTTTTAACAAAATAATTCAAAAGTAATCCGTAAAATGAAATCAGCCTAACATGGTCTCCATAAAATCTTCAACAATCAAATAAACCATTTTTACAAAGAATAGAGAAGATTAAATCGAAACAAAATTGAATAGAAAGATTACTTCTCTTCTTTGCCAAAATCTGAAATTTTGGTGTTGATGTGCTATTTTGCCTAATCTTCATGATGATCCTTGTCTTTAATCCCTCCTCAATGCTCTAAACATGTGTTCTCCACTCACGGATGGTGTTTCTACAGGTGGGTGTCGTCTCTCTTTAAAGATGGAGGCTTAATGATGTTTTTATAGTCCAAAAATCCTAGGTTTAATGATGCCTCACAGATTGCCTCGGATTATAATTCCGACGTCTGTGGGAATTTGTGTAATAGCCCGGACCACCCCACTCATAGATATTGTCTGCTTTGGGCCTTGGCCTAGTCAAGCCCTCATGGTTTTGCTCTTCGCACCCCTTGGGAAGACGCGTCTGTGAGGGAGAGGTATCTGTACCCTTATAAAGTGTACTTCATTCCCCTCTCCAACTGATATAGGAATCTAACATTCCACCCCCTTGGAGGCCCAGCATTCTCGCTGGCCCACAGGCCTGGATCCACCCCTTTGGAGGTCCAGCATCCTTGCTAGCACACAGGCCTGGATTCATCCCTTTGGAGGCCCAGCATCCTTGCTGACATACTAATCCAGGTACCAGCTCTGATACTATTTGTAATAGCTCGGACCACCCATTTATAGATATTGTCCGGTTTAGGCCTTAGCCCAGCCAAGCCCTCACGGTTTTACTCTTCCCACCCCTTGGGAAAATGCATCTGTGAGGAAGAAGTATCTGCACCTTTATAAGGCATACTTCGTTCCCCTCTCTAACTGATATGGGAATCTAACAATCTGCATGATTCCCACGAGCATGGGAATTGCACATAGATGCAGTCCTCATTTTTGTTGTGATTTCCCAAGTCAGTGGGAATTTGCATGATTCCCACGAACGTAGGAATTTGTCCCAAATGAACTCTTCCTGTCTTCTCTACTTTGGTCTTTTGTTCAACCTCCAAGTTGCTCCCTCTTCCTTCTTACATAAAATAATCAATTCTTACCCTCAATTAACATCAAACACATAAGAACAACAATGGAAATCAAACTTAATGAAAACATACAAAATGAATCCTAAACTAGAACAATAAACAACAATTATGCAAGAAAATATATGTCAATTACCTATAAAAACATATCCTATTGTACACCTATCAATACCATAACATATGACTCTTAATATGTGTGCAAAAATGAGCCTTATAATACCTTTAGCCTTATTCTTAAGAATTAAATTTAAAGTTTGCTTTTTTAGAATATTATCAAAAGATTATGTTTGATTCGATCTTATAAGACAATTCTATGAAAGTAAACTAAATTCAATGGAAAAGAATTTAGAATAGAGGAAGGTTGTTTTAATTGTTAATTTGCATAAGAAAAAATATGTGTTACTACTAACTCTTAAGAAGAAAATTGAATTCATTTGTAATACAATAAAGTAAATGACATAAAAGGAGATCATAATGTAAGATATACCTAGGGTATAGTATCCTAGATCTACTCAAACATCAATCAAGATATCAAATATTCTTAATAGATGTATGACAATAAGCTTTTGTCGTATGTTGATCGCATGGGTTACAGATACGAATGTGAAATTGCAACATGCTAATCAACTAAACCCATCATGTGTAAGCAAGAGATAATAAAGACTGGACACACGTGATGGCTTTAGGATACAACATATGATTCTAAATGTTATACAGCACCTAAAATTTTGAAATTCAATAGTAAATGATTATTTAGATGTCTAAAGGATAAGATAATAATTATTTTAAAGATCAATTAATTCTCACACGATTGGTATTCTAATCAAAACCAATATCTTCTAACTTGTGGAGATAGAAAACTTATTCGTAAGTGATTAATTTCAATGATGTATATCTGATCCTAGAATTTTTGTTTAATTTTTCTTATATACATATATATAGAGAGAGAGAGAGGCAACTACATTAGAAAGGTTGAAAAATAAGTTGTTTAATTATTACAAGAATGGCAAATAAATTAGGATAGTAAAAGACTATTTTCTCATCCACATCCTTACTCCTAACACCAAACTAACAACGAAGAGCAAGAACAATGTAACCAACATTCCAGCTACATCCCTCCCCACCTAAATGGATACCGTAGAACACATTTGCTACAGAAAATATGATTAGAACCCTTCCCACGCTATGGTGATGCCAATTCTAATACCGTCTCACTTTTGATGACACTTTGGGACGTGCCAAAATTACCATCACCTACACAACATGAGGCGAAGGTGCCATCATCTGATAAAATTTTTTTATACGAATAGTAATACATATCTAAAGGCAACCTACTCTACAACAAAGTAGAAATTTAGTTACTTTCTTTTTGCGATGTTCGAAAAATTGTTGGCAAAAGTTACCATATTGTGATGATTTCACAAATTGTCATTAAAATTAAGCCTTTAGCGACTAACTAAAAAGCATCACAAAAGGAACAACATTTCGTGATGAATGACAAAAATTGTCACCAAATGGTGAACATTTAATGACGATTACCAAAAATCGTCATAAAATGATCCACAATGGGTGACGATTTTAGATATTTGTCGCTAAATTAACTTTTGGTGAAACTTTTCAGAAATCGTCATCATAATTTATTAAACATTTGGTGACCAATGTCCGAAATTGTCACCAAAGAGTTCACAAGTGGCGACGATTATACAAAATCATCAATAAAAAGACTTTTGGTTTTTTGCTACAATTTTGGCATTATCGCTAAAAGTGGCCGTTTGGTGATGATATTTGGAAGCATGACCAAAAGATCAACATTTGGTAACGAATTTTGAGAATCGTCACCAAATGTTACACATTCAGTGACAATTTCTAAAAATTGTCACTAAACGGTCCATATTCGTTGACGATTTCTAGAAATCATCACCAAAAGGTTAACATTTTCCAATATTGTTAAACTAACATTTTTATAATCTATCATAGTTAAGATATGTTTTATTGAAAATTTGTTTTGAATGTTTACAATGTATTGTTGAAAAAACATACATAACATACTTTTAAGTGTTAAATAGTAGTATTAATTAATCATTAATATTTACAAACATTGTAAAAATTAGTTATAAAAATTTAAATAATTGTATCAATATAATAATATGATATATAAAGTAGTACTAACTTTGAATTAGAAGTTTAACAATTCATATAGTTATAGAACAAGAACAATAACAGTCCACACTTAATGGTACGTAGCTAGACCCTAACTAGTAGAGAGGTTGTTTGACAAATTCTTATACATACAATAATAAATCAACTTTAAAGTTGAGTCCAGTTGATTGCATCGATAAATGACAATGATATAATTATATTTTTGGATTCCAAGTGACATGAGAATCGGTAAAGGTAAATGAGTCCTCGATATCTGGATTCCTAAGAAGGTCCTTGCACGATCAAAGGCACCAATTGAAACAATAATAGTTCTTCGCTCAGGTGTAGGATTTTTCACACCATCTTGCAACAACGTTTCCATTATAGCTAAACTTGTAGAGGATATAGTGAATGAGTCGCTAGATTTAGTATGGAAGGCAAGTTCTACATATGAACTGTCAGTATGAAACAGTTTACCTAAAACACAATCAATATAGAACTTAGATATTGTCAGATTAGTAAACCGTTAAATGAACTGAAATTGAAGTGACATGAATACGTGAATGACCAGATGAAGTTTGTGGAATTGGTGAATTTTCCAAAATAATCGATTCTCGTATCCTTTACGGACCATTGTGATATCGCTCCTGCCTCCATGGGCATACATGATGACCACAATACAAAACCCAAACAGAAGAGAGGATTTTGAGAAATGTTAACAGCTTGAACAAGAATAGAGTAGCCTTTTATATTTTTGTCTTTGAAAACTTAATACAAAACGACTTCATTTTTTTGTTTAGGTAAACAATGTCGTTTATTGTTTACTGTAGTTGTTTGGAAGTGGTATTAATTAATTTGCTACGATCTATTATATTTAGTCGACAAACGTCAGATGTAGCGACTAATACATGGTTCATCGTCAAAGCCCACGGGTTCAGAAATAATTTTTAATAAATTTATTTTCCTATTCCAAATAAAAAAATTGAATTAAAAATTAAATTATTCAATTGAGAACTATTTGCAAATCAATTTGTTGACCGTTCAAATAAATTATAATTGACTTACAATTTTTAGAAAATTATACATTTTGATTATTATAATTTCAAAAACATATTCCAAAAAATTATACCTATTAAGTATTGTAATTTAGAAAAATAAATTATAATAATTTAACAAGACATTGTAATATAATTAGAAAACTATTTATAACAAATTAAAATTAAAGATTAGTCATTCCCAAAAATTAAACAAATGAATGAAAATTGCATATATAAGTGAGAAGATTAATTTAACATTTCGTATGATGTATTAGGAATACCTCATATATATTAATCAATTAGGAAAATCAAGAAAGTAAAGAGATTGCTTCGGTTTTGGGCGATGATGTGGAAATTTGGTAGTAAATTGTCTACCATTTATGACTAAGTATGGTGGTGGGTCACAAAAAACGGTCTTCTGTGACTAAAATTACTTCATCGCAAAAACCCTTGAGTATTTAAATTAAATATATCTTTTTATACAAAAAATAAGGTTAATGGTAGATTGAGGGCTAAAGGGTATATGTTTTCATGTTAGGGATGAATTTGGTTTAAATGAAATGTGGTTTGCCATCCTTATTAATTTAACTAATAATAAAAAGAAGATACAAATTTTTAAAACTTTCCCCATTTTATTTTGATTATCCACCAAATTAAAAATTAGTAATTCCCAAAAATGAAGCAAATCAAGAACAACTCCATATGTAAGTATAAAAGACAAAATTTTCATTTTTTTTATAGATAATAAGAAAAACTCAATATGTTAATCAATTAAGAAAATTAAGAATGTAAAGAAAATGCTTGGGTTTTGGCGACATTGTATATAATTGGTGGCAAAATTGGAGCGATAGGTGACGATAGTTTTGACCATGGGAAAAAGGTAAAAGGTTTAGTATTAGCAATGATTTATCAATTTGGTAGCAAAATGATGTACAATTTGCGATGTTATTTTATTTTTGCAGCAAACATTTAACACTTTTCGTCGCCAAATGTACTGGATGAGCATTGGCGACACTTTCAAATATTGGTCGTAAAAAGTAACATTTTGTGACATTTTGTGATATCGTCACTGAATAGATGGACAAATTAGATGAAGCAAAAAGTTTTTGCATTCATACAAACTTTGACATTTTTAAATTGGTCGCTAAATATGTTATGTCGTTTTCTTTTGGTGACAATAACATTTTTTGTCACGAAATACTTGGACCTTTAAAAAACACTAAGCTGAGACGTCATCGTTTCTTCGACGCCAAATGACGTCGTCTCAACTTCTGTTAAATAAAAAACAGAAGTGGTCACCCCCCAATTTTCCTCCCTCCTGCACCTGCTTTTATATTTTTCCTCTCTCCAGTGTTTTGTCTTTGTTTTCTCTTGTCCTCACTAACGTTTATGTGCTTTTGTCTTCTCCAATCATCATCCTCCTATCCTTTGGTCAAGTTTAGTCATTCAACACTTGTTCTCTATGATGAATGTCGTGTTCACAATGTTCGTATTTTAAGAGAAAATACCTTACAGTTTGCTATGATTTTTAGAGTGTTTTTGCATTTGTTTTGATAATGTGTGGTGCATTTGGCTTTGCAATATGATATAGTACATTTAAGAAGGATGTTGATAACATGATTCTCCTCAAAACCATGAATGTTTCAGGTCATGAATAACGAGGGATTTGCTTTCTGGATTATGAATAGCAACTTTAAAGTTTGATTCTTTCTTTATAGGAATGATTTCTTGTTCCTATTCCCAAATGATAGAGTGATTTCTTCTTCTTCTGAAATGATAGGAATGATTTCTAGTTCCTTTATAATATAATACGAGTGATTCCTAGTTCTATTTTCAAATAGTAGGAGTGATTCTTAAACCTATTATTTGCTTTCCAAAATCCCCAATCACCATTTTAAACAACCCTGAAATTTAAAGTCTCTATTACTGTCAAGTCTACATAATTTTACATAACAATCACTTGAAAATGTAAGGTGTAGTTTATGAGAACTTGCGGCCTATACTCAAGGTGAATATGCATCATTGAAAATGGTTTATTAAGAAATAGAAATGATATAGAACATGACGAATTTACCTCAGGTGTTGCACATAAAAACATGGGGCTTGAAAACCAGTGTAATATAAGTTTGCAATCCTTACAGTTTCTCTTAAATCTTAGTTCTTGTTGAACCTAACTTCATCTCTATTTGCAGTTATAACCTTGAAACTCTCTTAAAATTGTTCTTCTCCGTATTTGTTCTCAAAACTTTTGATATGAAGTTATAAGAATGAACATGTATCTAAATACTAGCCATCAGCTTTGCTATTTGTAAGGAAAAGCATCAAATAAGCCCTGACATTTACTTTGTTTAATTGAAGGAAATTGATGCAGTCGTTTAAAGAAGGTAAAATTTCAATGGAATTAAGATGCGTGTTGCACTAACCTCATTTACTTGGAAATAAGTTCTATTTAGTGGAAAGCTTCCTCTCATAGCTGTCTGACATGGTATCTATTTTTGAGATATTATAAGTGTTGGTGATTGCAATCATTTGGATATAGTATGTCTAAGGACATCAAAATCATAATTAAAACGGATATTCTTACTAAAAGTGTCCCTCGTATAATTTGACAATTTGCTTCTCGCAACTGTTGCATGAGAAACATATTGTCTCTTCACAAAATTAGCCATACTATTGAGAATTGCATTTATTTTTAGGGGCTTGAATGGAGTCTGCTATTTCACCTGATCAAAGAAATTCTAGATAGTATTTAAAATAAGAATAAATTATAAACGTACCACGATTGCCTGTATATAGTGACGCAACTTTCCAATGGGTTTCAAAATGTTCTGGTCATAAGGATGCTATTTCAGGCTGTGCATGAGGTTGTTTTTTCATTATAGCAGTCAAGATCTAAATCTTAAATTCAAGAGTTCTAAGAAAGTAAAGGAGCATTTTAAGAGACAAGAAGTAAAGAATGGAATTCATTTTCTTCCACACAGTATAGATAAAGGATATTGCACAGTAACAAATAATCATCTAAAAAGAATTTGTTTTTTTGCTTCATCAACTAAACATTTGGATGATCAATACCCTGCGTTCATCATCACGATCAATGACAGCATATCTTTGAGCTAGTTCATTAATATCTTATCTGATGTTATCTGCACCATGTGTTGCATCATTCATCTCTTGTTTTAGTTGTTCAATTTGCTTGTTGTAATCTTCCAGTAGTGAGCATATTGCTTCTTGCAAGAGAAGGAAACAAAATCAAACCAGTAACTAAGTTAGACCAATTACTCTATGTTGCAATTTATAGTTGACCTTTCATTATAGAAGGCTAAAGAAAAGAAAAAGATTTAGAAGAGACTTGGCACTACTAGAATAATAAATTTCAAAGAATTGCTCCCAAATTAATCCACATGCTGATGATAACTACATCTAGAACCATTATACCATTTTTGTGCTTTAAATATGCTTTTATAGCACCATAAAGAAGAAATTTTGTATTTAGTTGGTGATTGTATATAGGGTTTATTTACAGATTCTGTGTTCCTCTGTTTGATTGGATCCAAAACCGTAGAATTTGTGTAACATCTTCAGTTATATTCTCCCTTCCCACCATATGTTCGACAAAAACAACTGTTGTTAATGCAAATTAGTAGTAACCATAAGTAGTAATCATCTTACTAATTAGTTTGTTAATTCATTATCTTATATATCAGTTGTCGTTTCATTTTGTTAATTCATTGTTTACATAATTAGTGAGTATAAACTGAAACAACGTTGTTGAGTGGATAGTAAATAACGCCACGTACCTTAATTACATAGGTTTTTTAACGTAATATTAAACAAAAAATGCATGTAATAACTTAGTTATCATCTTTTATTATATAGCTAAATAGATAAGAATTGGATGTGTCATCGAAAATGGTCAATTGAATACGTAGAAGGAGTTAAGAGTTTCATGCAATTTGTAAAAGATCAAATGGGTGATGAATGTAGTATTTGTTGTCCATGCATCGATTGCTTAAATGTCGACTTCTAAAGTCAAGATGTGGTATATAATCACTTGCTGATCCCAGGCATAGACAAATTCTATACTCTATGGCTTTATCATGGTGAACATAAGGAAGCAAGTTGTAGTAGAAATGGTGGTACACCTTATGATGATAGTTACAACAATGATGTTAATGATTATGATGTGAATGATGATGGGATTGATGAGATGTTAGATGATTTTCGAAATTATATGGAGACTATGAATGAAACAGGAATGCTTAACATAATTGGTATTATTAGAGAAGGTAATTTTGAGAAGTTATTGAAAGTTTCTAAAAAAAAATTATATTAGGGATGCTCTAATTTTTCTCAACTATCATTTATTGTGAAGTTGTTGCATTTGAAGGTTTATAATAAATGTCTTTTGATATGTTAATTGACTTACTAAACGATGCATTACCTATCGGACACAAGTTGCCGAAATCTTATTATGATGCGAAGAAACTGTTAAGGGACCTTAGATTGGGCTATATTTCAATTCATGTTTGTAAGTATGACTTTGTTCTTTATTGGAAGGAAAGTAAATAAATTCAGGAGTGTCCTATTTTTGGTACGTCAAGGTGGCGGGTGGATGATGGGAGAGGGAAAAAGATACTGATAAAAATCCTTCGATACTTTCCTATTAAACCACGATTATAACTACTTTTTATCTCAACAAAAACAGCCATAGATATGAGGTGGCATAAAGAGAAATGAATTAATGATAACATTATGCATCATCCAACAAACTCAATGGTATGGAAAGAGCTTAATAGAAAGTTTCCATGGTTTGGACAAGATTTTCGTAATGTTCGACTTAGATTGGCCTCAGATGGATTTAATCCTTTCGGTAATATGAGTTATTTGTATAGCATGGGGCCGATGATTCTAGTCCTATACAATTTACCTCTATAAAAGTGTATTGCTTATTCCAGGACCTACTACTCTTAGTAAGGACATCAATGTATACATGCAACAATTAATTGATGACTTAAATGATCTATGGAAATTTGGATTACAAACTTTTGATGTTGTTGAAGGCAACACATTTTCAATGCATGCTACTGTTTTGTGGACTATAAATGATTTCCCAACTTATAGCAATTTGTCCGGGTGGAGCATTAGAGGGTATATGGCTTGTCCTGTCTGTAATCATCAAACATATTAAAAAAGGATACGAAGTAAATTATGTTATACGGGTCATTGTCGTTATTTAGAACATGGGCATAGATGGCGAAGAAGTAAACAGTTTAATTGCACGGTTAAGTTAGGTGAAACTTCGATGTAGTTGCCAGTGATGATATTGTTTACCAGCTATCACATTTGGGTGACATTACACTTGGCTAACACCCAAGTAATAGAAAGAGTAAGAGAAATGATATCGAACTGAATTGGAGAAAAAAAAGCATATTTTTCAACTTGTCATATTGGAAGGAATTACTATTGAGGCATAATCTTAAGGTCACACATATTGAGAAAAACATTTGTGAGTCCATTTTACAGACTGTCATAGGAATTGATGGGAAATCCAAAGACACAATTGAGACTAGACTAGACTTGCCCAAGACATAAATATTAGAAAGGATTTGCTTTTGAAAAGAAGAGATGATGGCTCATACTTTATTCCCCCTACTTATTACAACATGTCAAAAAGTGGGAAACAATCATTCTGTCAGTTCCTCCAATCAGTCAAATTTTCTAATGGGTATGTATCTAATATAGGTCGTTATATGAATGTTAAAGTGGGAAAAGTGTTAGGGTTGAAAAGTCATAATTGTCATGTACTTTTGCAGCGACTACTTCCTATTGGAATACGTAGGTGTTTGTTAAAGGATGTATCCGTTACTTTGGGTCAAGTGGGAGAGTTTTTTAAGCAATTATGTTGCAAGATACTTAAAGTTAAAGAACTTGATAAACTGGAAAAAGACATAGCATTGATTCTATCTAAGCTTGAACTATTATTCCCCCCCATCATTTTTTAATGTTATGATTCATTTGGCAATTCACTTACCATATGAAGCAAAACTTTGTGGACCAGTTCAATTTCGATTGATGTTTCCGATTGAAAGTAATTCATATAAATTCAATAAGTATTTTCTATGTTATTTATTTGTAACAATTCCTAAGTTTATAACTGTTTATGTTCAGGTTTTTATGCTATCTTAAGCATTATGTACATAATAAAGCTCGACCAGAGGGGTCTATTGCAGAGGCTTATATAGAAAATGAATGCTTGACTTTTTGTTCAATGTACTTAACTGATGTGGAGACAAGATTTAATAGATCAAAACATAACTTTGATTTTCATGACGATGATGGATTGTCTATTTTCTCCTAAAAAGTTAGGCCACTTGATGTGGGTAAATATGTGGAGTTAACTAAAGACGAATTCTAAATCACCCATTGGTATATTTTGAACAATTGCGAGAAGTCGATACATACATGGAGTACGTATATTCCTTTTCATTTAAACAATCATATTACAATTTTCTTAATTCACTCTGAGATCTTACCGTCATTGTCATTTTTGGCATAGAGACCACAAAGACATAATTGGCAGTAAAGGGATTATTAATGTTGAAGAAAGACATAGGCAGAAGTTTGTATCATGATTTAGAAATTGAGTAAGTTTCATATTGATTACATATTATGAAATTATGATAATATGTCTCATTCTCATATTTATTTTCAATTTATCGTATAGATGATACGGTTACATAACTGTAACGTGCAAGAAACGACAACAACATTATATAGTTTGGCATGTGGGCCTCATATTTGTGGGAAGAAATACACAAGTTGCATTGTTAATGGGGTGAGATTTCACATACAAGATTGAGATAGTTGAGTTAGAAGTCAAAATAGTGGGATTGTCATGAAAGGATGTCATGATGACGAAATCATTGACTTCTATAGTGCTATCTCTGAAATAATAGAGTTGCACTACATCAAGGATAAGAAGGTTATTCTACTTAAATGCAAATAGTTTGATATAACTAACATGAGAGTGAACGGGTATATTACTAGTATAAATATTAGTAAGACATGGTATGATAATGATCCTTTTGTCCTTGCAAATCAAGTCAAACAAGTTTTCTACATCAAAAATACTGTATTGGATTGCAATTGAAAGATTGTTCAAAAGTTTTAACAAAGGAATGTCTTAGATTTTTGTGAAAGGGATATTGGTCAATTGGATGAGAATGTAGAAGACGTCTATCAGGATATTGGATTAGAGTTCAATAACGAAGGTATTCCAGTAGAAGATGCAAATATATCATCATTCCATAGGAGAGATGTCGAGCCCAACATAGTTCAACTAGATGAAGTCTAAGCCCATCTTATCTTGCAAACAAAAGAAGACTATACTCAGGATGACTTAAATAACAATGACTATACTTTGCTCGAATATATTAGTGATGAAGAATCCAAAGATAATGTACTTAATGATGATGATTTTCAAAATCTTGATCATGATGATTGAATGTAAATAAATTGTTTGTATTGTTTGAA